>CM057350.1:512372838-512651205 GCA_030015575.1 Agapanthus africanus | reverse complement strand
TTGTTAAAATTTATAAACATTAAAATATCAAAAGCAGTTAATGGATTTTTCATCCATTATTTTACCTATCCTACAAACTCTAACAAGTAAGAAATTACTCGCTCATGATTATTAGCGTAGTAAAATAGAGGTGGAAGATGAATGAAAACATATTTAAAATCAGAAAGTAATGCTGAATGTAATGCAGAAAAAGTTATGCGAAAAGTAATGCAAAAAAGTAATACATAAAGTAAATGCGAAAAGTAAATTGTGAAAAGAATTAAAAGAAAAGACTGCCTTTATTTATCAACTATTACATTAAAAAATTTCTCCTTAAAAGGTAGATTACAAGAACCCTAGTTTTGCTTGTAGATTTCTCTCTTGATCGAGAGATAGATGAATAGATGATTAGATCACTTTGGAATGCACAGCTCTCATTCCTTTATATAGTCTTTGAAACTAGAACCCTAAAGGCTATATTGGAGTAGGTGACATTACGATCATGCCCATAAATTTCCAGATCGTATGGCCCATAATCGACCGCGGAACAACCCCAATCCTCCTCTTGACCACGATCCGCCACCTTCTGGTGGGATTGTGACTTGAGATTTTTCTGGTTTTTTCTCGATTTTTGAAGATCCTCTTGATATAATATTTCGAGAATATTGCCCTTAGTCTCTGCCGTTGCTATATTCTTCGATTTGCATCTAATATTTGGCAGATTCAGTTTGATATTCCGATTTGATATGGATCTTCTACTTAGATTTCCGACCTGAGCTAATACCTATATAATATCTCAAATCAAATTGTTAGTAACATTTGTTTTATTTGAGATATTATTCCAACCATTTATATGATATGATATATTAAGAATATGGATTAGGAATATTTTTATGATTTGCATATTTTAATATGAATAATCTTATTGATATTTTATTTAAATATGATATGCATATATTTTTCCTAATTATATTAATTATAAATGAAGAAACATATGATAATAATATTTTTAAAAATAAACCCACATATATTCTTTATTTACAATTAACACCTTTTATTAGTTAATAATAGTAGGGAAAATGTCCATACAAATGTGCAATATTTTTGACTAATCAAATGGTTACCAATATATTGGCGATCGTTCAATAAGTATTAGCGATCGTATATAACGGACGCTAATACACTGAGCAGATTATTGCCGCGAGATCTCTTCTTCCTCCCCATTCTTCCTTAAGTTCGCTAGAGAGATAAAAATCCTCCCCCTTTTCACAATTCTAACTCAAATTCTTCACAAAAATTCTTAATTTTAACCCAAAGTTTTTTAAGGTGTTGTTGTTCCTACTGTTAGTGCTTGCAATCGCTGTTCTCCTTCAAAATCCGGATTCGGTCCACGGTTAGGGTTTTTCTTCTCCTATTATTATTTTTTTCAATTAGTTTTGAAGTTAGGTGATGATAATATTTGATTTTTTATTGGTTTTAAGTTATTGAATATAGAAAATAAAGAATTGAATGGGATTTAGGACGATGAATGTGAAAATCGAGAATTTGAAACCCTAAAAAACTTATGAACCCTACCTAACAAATCCTAAAAAACCCTAATGAAAATTTATAAACTCTAATTGACAAACCCTAAAAAATTTATGAACTTAATTAGAAAACTCTAAAAACCCTAATGAAAACTTATAAACCCTAATTAACAATCTCTAAAAACCCTAATGACAACTTATAAATCCTAATTAACAAACTAATTAAAAGAATCTTAATTACAAACTATTAAAATCATAACTAATTATAAAAAATCTAACGCTCATACTAATTAATATATAACATTAGTTAATTGCACTAATTAAGAAACCTTAATTAGCTTGTTATATATTAGTGAACCGAGACCCTAATTAAGAAACGATTAAATAGAAAGTTAAGGGAAACCTAAAATTTTGATTAGAAAATTTAGTAAGGTTTTATTTTTTTATTTAATTAGTAAGTTTAATATCGAAAGATTTTAAACTTGTTTTGGATTGACCTATAGTTTCCCGTTTGATAATTGGTGTATTCAAATCTTTTTACCGTCGAATATGATCACAAATGTTTATGAGAGTTGAATGTCCTGTTCAATTTTTTCAAATGTATGTGTAGTATTTGACGAGTGGATTTGAATACAGTAATTGTTGGATTTGTCCATTGTGGACAAGTTACGAATGCAATAAGACTCACATCTCACTTCCTCTTGTATTTTTTTCCATTTGGAGAAGATTCGACGGTTCTTTCCACATTTTTCTGTGTACAGATTTATGTACGAACACGGGGAATAAGAGGGGAGTAGTGCCGAAATTTTCCCGAAATGCATGAAAACACATGAGGAAATGAGATATGAGTGTGGCATTCGTAATGGGAAGGCATCGTAATGGGAAAGCATTCGTAATAAACTCCTAACATATGTTAGGCGTTCGTAATGGGAATTAGGACCTTTAGCTCTGACAGCTGTGGCAGTAGTATTATCCATCCCGACCTTTTGCAATGAATTACGCCAATATTAAATGACTTCAGATACTTTGATTCGTCCACACCATTAAATCTAATTTAAGACCTGAAAATTTATTTAATGATGATCTTGTAATAAACTCCTAATATATGTTAAACTCATATTATTATTTGTAACAGATGAGAATTCTTCCGGATAAATCGTTTATACACATGGGGAAAAAGATAGGTATATTTGAGAGACACCCGATTTAAAGATGGACTTAAAATCATTTAGATTACGCGGAGATGAACCCAAAGCATTGTCGAGACGGACTCCTGTTCTGTTATTGTAAGAAACATAAGAATAGAGAATGCCTTCGACATGAAGTGATAGAAGAACATGTGTGTGTAGACGGTTTTGAACCAAACTACATACATTGGAATTACCATGGTGAAGGAATACGTGACGAGAAAGTGAGTATGCATAATGAGACCGCAGCTTCGCAAGCTGAATTGCCGACGGGTGACAGGATAGATGACATGCATGAGATGTTGGAAGATTTATTTACTGGCGAGGAAATGAATGGCGTCGAACTGTCTGAAGACACCGATGGAGTAAAGGAATTGAAGAAACTTCTATAGAAAAATGAATAATATTTTTATGAAGGCTGTACAGAATTTAGTAGGCTGTCATTTGTAATAAGGCTTCTTTATCTTAAGATGGTTAGCGGGATGGCTAACGAGCATTTTGACATGCTTCTTGATCTCCTATGCAAGGTAATTTCTGAAGGAAAGGAAAGAATTTCAGAGAATCATTACCATGCAAAAAAGATTGTTAAGACACTTGGTTTCTCGTATGAGAAAATCGATATATTTCCCAACAAATGTGTGCTGTATCGCATGAATTATGCGTCTCTAGATGAGTGTCCCACTTGTAACTTTTCTAGGCGGAAAAATGTTAAGCGAGATTCAATCGCAGAAACGTCTGACGTCAGCAGAAAGAGCAAGAAAAATGTAGTTAATGTCCATCATTATTTTTCCCTAACTAAGAGGTTGCAAAATTTATACATTTCAAAGGACATGAAGAAGAGCATGTGATGACATTCCGATCGTCGGATCAAAAGACGAGAAGATAAGGTTGTTGGATATAGTTGCTCTCAAGATAATTATCGTATCTGAAGGAGGATCTATACGGAGAACAGTCTTGCTCCAGATGATAGTATGCTATCTGGTTTGTATTTATCTTTCATGTGAATACGTTTTACTCTTTATCATGTATCTCTAATATATAAGATAAAGCCTATACTATTTTTGCTTGACTATCAGGATTATGATAGGGATCATACTAGTAGGGCCTGGTAGTCAATAAGCACATCCTTAAATGTCCATAATCATAGAAGTATCGATACTAGGTATCGGTGATCCAGTTTAGACTAGTGTATACATTTTTTGACCCTGACTGGGATGATGGTTGATCCCATAGTCATTGGTGTTTGACACTGAAGATTGTATACAGGTGCTCATTGGAGAATGAGTTTCACAGGACAGACTCACCGAGAACTGCTAGTTAGTATTATACCAATTGTCAGATATCATTTTTCTGGTGACATGATTACAAGGTAATCCCTAGACTTGAGATCATTATAGTGTCTTGTGTGTGTTCCCACTATACTTTGATTACTACCTTACCACGATTCTACTGACTCGTGCAAATAGGTTTTAGTTAAGTACAGTCCCGAAGCACATGGAGGTAGTGAGCGGTCAAATGAATTCGTCTCTCCCAGTATAAGGGTTGATGTTGTACTGTACTTGATTAACCATAATCAGAAGTCTTCGGCCGAAGCAATTGAGATGAACTGATAGGTGTTATCAGTTGTATCTCAACTGGTTATGTGTTTTACATCAGCATGACTTATCGGGTTATTGGGGGTCTGACAGTTTCCACCCTCCAGATCCGGTATGTGACACTCTCAGAAAAAAGACCGGACTGTCCGATGACTGTCACTGATAGGTTTTGATTGCGCTCGGATGAGTTTGCTTGCCGACCTTTCTTTGATTAATACCTAGGTAGCTGTTACATGCTGCTAGTACCACTGACGTGCTTGTGGGTTGACAGATATGATCCTAAGGTACTGCCGGCGTATTGATTTAGTTTTTAGAGTCCTATGCAGAGGTTTTTCCTGCTCAGGCGAAACGGTGTAGTGCACGTATAAGGATGCGTGCGGGAGTTCGATTATATATGATAATCAGACTTTTAATAATACTAGCCAGTTTAGAATTAAACCGGATTATCAAATCATGTGATGATATATGTGTGTGTGTGTGTGTGTCACGACCCGAAAATGGCACGTGACGGCCCTTAAACTACGCAACGTCCACAGGCGTAACGCAATCTAAGTAAGCCGAAATCCCAGTAATCTAAACCATCAAAAGTAGTAAGTGATAATAACTTTGTTAAAACTTTTGAAATCTCAATCCAAATTCTTTAAAGTCGAAATTTATCCTTTAAAATTTGGCAGCACCTCCATTGTAAAACAAGCCCCCAAAAAGGGTACAACATAAATATATAAGGAAAGTATCCCCAAACGGGAGCAAATACACGCCCAAAAGGCGGAAAACAACCACCACAACAGATATACGACGCCGTAGCGATGAAAAAAACGATATAAATAAAAACTGCATAAGGACCTCCCAGTCACAAAATAATATACAATATCGTCCTCAAAACTCGTCTCTAAGTCAATACATGAAAATGGTAGATGTAGAGTACATGGTACAAAGATATACAATGAGCAACATCGGATAACTGCAAAACCCACTTATAGCGAAACTGCACACAGTCAGCCGTAGCGGTGTCCGCTGCAAAAGATGATACGATAGGTGAAAGCCCTGCCTCGACTACTCTGAGGAACAACCTGCAAACTCTATGGCACAACGGGGGTGAGTTGCCAACTCATGAACAGTAAATAACATATGAAGGTAATCGCAAGTATGTATGTAACGCACGAATCTATCACATGCAAGCTAAAAGCAATAAATGGCCATATGTATGCAACAGTCATGAAAGGTACTCTATCAGGTACAACTAATACATGAAGCAATAATATGGCAATATATATATGCAACGGTCATGAAAGGTACTCTATCAGGTACAACTAATAAATGAAGCAATGCATATAAAATAAATGCGGAATATAGGATAAAACATGTCATCCTCACGGAATCCTTATCGTGGCAGGACCAATGTCCATCAAGACAATCCAAATCCCAAATATCCTCAAATCGGCCCTCAGATCGGCCCTCATATCGGCCCACAGATCGGCCCTCATATCAAGTGATGAATATGAATACATGCACAGATCATTATGATGATATATTATATATATATATACGTGCATATATAACAGTGTCCCATACCACTGATATATATACTTAGAGGTAAAATATCATGAAAACTAGTGTCTAGCATCGACATGTAAATACTCATCTATCAGGCATCATCACCCCGACTGCCCCTGATATGTACGTATCATACGTTCATCGGAAACCCGAGTGCCCCAACTGTCGGCACTCGAATTCCCCGTATGCATACGTACATGACTCTGGTCGATATCTACATGATCACTGCCGAGTCCAAATACTGTCACCGGTAGGTATGATTCCCCTGCCAGGCTCATCGGCGTGAACCTTCGACATACCTTTCTTGCCCCGGGGTACCTCCAGGCCCTACCATGTACCCGCACACGGCCCACGACACCTCCTCGCATGGGGTATATATCAGAACCGAGAAATCTCATAGTGGATGCTGAAATATCATATCAAAAGAAACCGGGTTTTTCAAATAATGCATAATTTCATGAAACTACCACGGTCCTCAAATCCAGAAAATATCATGTGAAATCCATATATCAATGCGAAATCCATGAAATATAATATATGCAACATGAAACAGTAATATGAGCATATAAAGGAAAAACCGCTATTTAACTGCAACCAGTTATTTAATATATCATGCGGTTCTTAATTTCTTCAAATCCATACAACATCATATAAAGGTGAACATATAGCTATAGCCAGGTATGCGTAACCATGTCGGTATAGCAAGATATGTGTATCTACCTATCAGTAATGATGTAATACCCTCCAGGTATGTGTGTAGCTATGTCAAGCTAGGTATGCGTATATACAAGTCAATAATGATACAATACCCTCCAGGTATATGTATAGCTATATCAAGGTATACGGGTGTATATGTAAGTATGTATACAAGATGTACATGTAGTTATGTCTCAAATGTGTATATACCTATCACTAATGGTATACTACCATATAGGTATATAGATAACTAGCATGTAGGCATGTCAAGGCATATGTGTGAGCATGTAGGTATACAGGTATGCTATATGTCATATGCGCAAAGGAATATGAATCAATGTCTCAATGTCCCTAATCAAACAATATCATATATGTATGTGTGTTGTGCGTATCATGGCAATTATTGACGGTGTGTGTGGCATACAATCAGTGCTCGTACAATATGAGCCGTCAATAATAGTGTAGTGTCCGAAGGGTACAAGAACATGCACAACAAGTAATAATATGCAATGAGGTGTATGCGCAAACTCTATATATGCAATAAAATATGCGACTAATATCGTATCATCTCTAGCCCAGACGCATAACGCCATGCGGACGATTCCCCTGTAGATGTTAAATCTACTCATAGATGATCCTGGCTAAGTAAAGCCAACCACTCGCTTTCCCTTCTTCGCAGCGTCCAAAGTCCCCGCCTGCGATCCTAAAATCACAAAACAACAATGCAAGTGTATATATATTAGCAATCGACCAATAACACGTAACCACTACGTTTGACCGACGCACCAACTCTAAACATACTCTCAAGTGTTCGTCTAGTGGCTAACGCACGTAGCGACATGACGAAACCAACTCAAGAGCAACAACTACATAACAACACGAACTGTAACGGATAACGTAATGCGCATAATCGAAATACTAGAAATAAGCAAAGTGATCCCAGATTTTGCTACCCAAACAATTTGTGAAAGTTGCATATACCACAAGACCACACACAACCCTAGAGACCGCTACACCAAAATACACCACCAACTTCCCCACTCTGACCACAAATTGCGGCCAGAACCAATAAATCAGCAGCCATACAAGAAGGGAATTGGCTCGGGTTTTGAGGGTAGTTTCTAGGTCACTACACTAGGTCACTGTGATGGGAACTTTTCCAACAAATAGCTGGTTTGATAGAAGATCATCCGAGACACCAATCTATACTAAAAATACGATATTTATCCGAAACGAAACTTTACGCGTTCTAAACTGAAACGAATAAGCTACACAGCACAATAAACACCTACTTAATAGAAAGGGATCATTACCTACTCCCACAAGCTCAAAGATCCTAACTTTCGAAGCTCCAATGCATCCAAGAGGCAACGCAAGGCTTAAGATGTGATTTTTGTGAGATTTGATGAAGTTTGTGAAGGTTTTTGTGATGGAAGTATGAGTGTTTAGTTGAGGTAAGAGGAAGTGATGAAAGAAATGATAAAAGATGAAGTGAGAGAGAATGAGAGAGGGTGTGAAGAAAAGAGAGAGAGAGGTGAGTGTAAGGGGTGAGTGCACCATTGCAATAACTCCACATTAATGCATCAATTAATGCCCACCATGTCACCATGCCACCTTCTCTCCAAAACAAAACCCAAAGGAAATATCTCACACAAATATCTAGGGTTTAGGGTTAAGGTTAAAGCAAGGATTAGGATTAGGTCAAGTTTTTATGGTCACCAAACTGGATTAGCACAAACAAACCCTCACATTAACGTGCACACGTGCGTGCAAGCCATAACAAATAATAATAAATTATTAATTAAATATTATAAAATGTGAGGAACCCAAATTGGTAAACTTTTTACCAAAAATCCGCATTATCGCTAATTATCACTAATCGAAATCTAAGGTGTTACAATCTCCCCCCCTTAAAGAAAATTCGTCCCCGAATTAAAATTCCTATTATGCATACCTTCAAAGAGATGAGTGTAGAACTCCCAAATCTCGCTCGCAGGCTCCCAAGTGATTTCCTCACTATATGACTACGCCAAAGAATGCTCCACAGATGGCAAGACTCTTGACCGAAGTTTCTCCACCTGCCGATCCACTAACCCTATCGGCTACCGGTGAACGAAAAGATCGCGTCCAAGCAAAACGGTCTGGTGCTAAATCATGTGAAAAGGTCATGAAGGTATTTGCAAGGTATCAACACAAGGAATACGGGATGAATACTCAAAAATCTGGGCGGAAGTGCCAAGTTATAGGCAACAGTACTAACTCGCTAAAGGATCTCAAAATGACCTACAATTTGGGACTAAGCTTCCCAAAACTCAACACGCCACTTCACCGGAAAAATCCATAGGAATACATGATCTCCTACCGCGAACTCAAGTCTGCGACCTCCACGGTCGGCATAAGACTTCTGTCTGCACTAGGCTGCACTCATCCTGACCTGAAACAACTGGATCTTCTCCGAAACCTCTCGACTAGCTCGGGTCCAAAAATCCTACTCTCGCTGAGTCAGTAAAACAGACTGGCGACCGACACATTCTACACACAAGGCCTAAAGGTTGCCAATTGAAACGTCTCCTGATAACTGTCATCGTAGGAGAACTCCATCAATGGCAAGTGACGATCCCAAAGCCAACAAACAATTAGTACGTATGCACAATCATATCCTCCAGAGTCTGTATAGTCCGCTCTGTCTGACCATCGGCCTATAGATGGAAAAGCAGAGCTAAAACTCAACCAGTATCCAAGGCTTCCTGAAGCTTCTGCCAACGACGGCTAGCGAACTGGATGCCTCTATCGGATACAACACATAAAGGAAATCCGTGCAAATGCACCAACTTACCGAAGAATAACGAGCAAACTGAGCATAACCGGACAACAACACCCAAATGAAGTTATACCCTCGACTAGACCTGGGTAGACACCACAACAAAATTCATGGAGATCTGCTCCCATTCCTACTCCGGAACGGTAAAAAAAAATGTTGCAACTCTCCAGCCAGTCTCAAATGCTCAACCTTTGCTCGCTGACAAGCCAAGCACCTCAAAACGAAATCCGAAACTTCACTCTTCACCCCTGCCCACCAGTAACCAACTCTCAAGTTACGTTACATCTCGGTGGCATTTGGATGAACACAGAAAGCTGACTGATGTGCCAGCTCTAGGACCTCGCGTCTCTACCCATCAGTATCAGTACACGCCATCGAGTCCCTAACACAGCACACCCTGGTCATAAATCAAGAACTCCGAATCTTTACCCAGCCGAACATGCTCAAGAATCTCAGACAACGAGCATCGGCGGGCTGTGCCTCACGAAAATGATTCAGTAAAAGTGGAAAGGCGCGGACATGAGCAAGCTGTCCCCTCAATAGAGGCGAACCATAGCTGGATTCAACGGTTATACAAGAACTAAAAATCTGCAGAAGACTGTCTCCGAACTGTGCACAATTGGAACAAACTACCCCCGGGCCTACGACTCAAGCATCAGCTACCACAATCGTTTTGCCACGGGTAATGAAGGATCTCACAATCAGAATCCTTCGCAAGCTCCATCCAACGACGCTGTCTCAACAATCAAAACCCGCTGCAGGAAGATGTACACAAAGCTCTGGTGGTCCGTGAAAATCTGACATGACTCTCCGAACAAGTAGTGTCCCCAAATCTCCAGCGCAAAACCACCGTGGCCATCTCCAGATCATGAGTGGGATAAATCCTGCTCGTACTTAGCGATAACTCTATCAAGCTACATCAGTACACAATCGAGCCCCACTCACGAAACATCACAGTAAACAACAAAGTCGCCCGATCCAGAAAGCAAAGATAGAACTGGTGCAATCATCCACCAAGTCTTCAGCTGCTGAAAACTCTGCATGCATGCCTCAGTCCAAAGAAAAGAACCCCCTTCCTTATCAGTACGGTCAACGGTGCAGCGATACATAAGAAATCCTGTACGAAACGGCGGTAAAAACCGGCTAAGCCTAAAAAGCTGCGGACCTCTATCCCTGATGCAAGTCTGGGCCAAGCTGTACGGCCTCGATCTCCCTCGGGTCCATATAAAAACCGTCTCCCGTAACCACATGACCTAGGAAGTTTAACACTATCAAGCCTGAAGGAACACTTTGAGAATCTAGCAAACTGCTGGCGCTCTCCTAATGTCTGCAAAGCAAATCCTCAAGTGCTGCTCACGTTCCTCACGATTCTTAGAACAGACCAGAATGTCATCTATAACACAACAATACACTGGTTGAGGAACGGCCTGAAAAATCTGGTTCATCATATCCACGAATGCTGCTAGGGCATTGGTGAGTCCAACGACACCACCAAAACTCATAAAGCCCGTAGCGCGCAAAAAAGCAGTCTTCGGAATGTCATCACTCTGATCCTGCAACAATGATGACCTGATCCCAAAACAAACTTAGAACAATGTCTCGCACCCTGGAGCCGATCGAAGAAATCGTCAAGCGAGGTAAAAGATACCCAAATCCGCACCGTAACTCGGTTTAATTGATGATCAATTAATACACAACCTTAACTGCCGTCCTTCTCTTGACGAACAAAGTAGGAGCTCCCCAAAGAGAAACACTCGGACACATAAGTCCCCCTATCTAGCAACTCTGCAGCAGACCCTTAATCTCCCTAAGCTCCGCCGGCTCATCTGGAACAACGTCGGAAAACTATCGCACGATAGGAACCCGGTCCAACGAACCCACTGTGGCTCCGTATCCTAAATGAAAGCCAAGAATCTACGACATCCTCTCCTCTAAAGCCGACTAGCGAAAAAGGCTGAAAACAAGCTGTGAGGGCGGCACCATTGTCCCCCCTGCACAACAAGAACTGACTCGCCGGGAAAACAAACCCTGATTGTCTTCTTGCGGCAGTCCACAGACGCCTAGCACGTACCTAACTAGTCCGTGCCCAGGAGAACGTCAAAGTCCTACATCTCTAGAAGGAACAAATCGACAGACGAATCTCTATCTCCTACCCAATTGCCATATGAGCGAAACACGTGTCGTGCAACCAAAGGACCGCTAACAGGAGTTAACACAACAAACGGCTGATCTAGCATACACAACTCTCGGCCTAACCACGACACAAAGTGTGTAGAACAAACGAGTGCATAGATCCCGAATTAAACAAATATATGCATCAAAAGAACATACGAAAAAGATTACCTGAAACTCTGCAATAGACGCCCGCGCATCCTGATGAGTAGAAGCAAACGCTCGTGCCTGCCCACTACCCGCAACTGGCTGAACTCCTCCTCTACCATCCTGTACACTGGGAACGAATCCTCCGCGACCATTAGCTCTCTGCGGTACAACTACCTCGTGCTCACGTGGCTCAGTACAATCAGGAACCCGATGACCAAAACTCCCGCACTGGTAACATCCAGATAAAAACTGCTGCCCCTCCTGGGGATGAGAGTTAAACCACTGTCCTCGTCCCACGCGTCTGCTACTCCCGCGATGTGCACAAAACCTGTCACAGCGACTGAACCTCTGCCTCTGGGCTGGTACACCTGCACGAGCCCTCCACTGTCCTCGGACTCCCAAAGTCTCGGGATGACGTGCCTCATCAACTAGGGCTGCGTCCACTGGTGCTGTATACGTAACACAATGATGTGTGCTGATCGTAAAGAATAACTGGGTAACAGGGATGGCAACCTCCTGTCCCTGCGCACGACTGGCCTCAACTAATGACCACATCGTCTGGCGCAAGTCCTGCATATCTGCCTCAAGCCTAGCAATATGATCTATCGAAGGCGGATCAAACTTCTCCTTTATAACGAGCGTACCATCCTGGTCAGTCCTCACCCCAAATGAGTCAACTCTGACCTCGGCCCTCGTTGCATCACTCTGAGCCCTCATAGTCATCGGCGACAAAAGGCTATAAATGGAAAAGGATTCGATTAGAACACGGAAATTGAATCATAAGGATATGTATCATCAAAGAAGAATTTTAAGCAATTAGTACTTAGGTCATTTAGGTGGAGTACCGTGTCGTAAGTATGCCGCGGACATACATACGCTACATCACTCGGCTTAAGCTACCTACTCCATCATACCAAGGGCATCCTACACTCCGAAAGATAAAACCTAGTGCTTTGATACCAACTTTGTCACGACCCGAAAATGGCATGTGACGGCCCTTAAACTACGCAACATCCATAGGCGTAACGCAATCTAAGTAAGCCGAAAACCCAGCAATCTAAACCATCAAAAGTAGTAAGTGATAATAACTTTGTTAAAAATTTTGAAATCTCAATCCAAATTCTTTAAAGTCCAAATTTATTTCCCTTAAAATTTGGCAACACCTCCTTTGTAAAACAAGCCCCCAAAAAGGGTACAATATAAATATATAAGTAAAGCATCCCCAAACGGGAGCAAATCCACGCCCAAAGGCGGAAAACAACCACCACAACAGATATACGACACCGTAGTGAAGAAAAAGACGATATAAATAAAAACTGCATAAAGGACCTCCCAGTCACAAAATAATATACAATATAAATAAAAACTGCATAAAGGACCTCCCAGTCACAAAATAATATACAATATCGTCCTCACAACTTGTCTCTAAGTCAATACATGAAAATGGTAGAATGGAGCGTACATGGTACAAAGATATATAATGAGCAATATCGGATAACCGCAAAACCCACTTATAGTAAAACTGCACACAGTCAGCCTAGCGGTATCCGCTGCAAAAGATGATACGATAGGTGAAAGCCCTGCCTCGACTACTCTGAGGAACAATCTGCAAACCCTGTGGCACAACGGGGGTGAGTTGCCAACTCGTGAATAGTAAATAACATATGCAGGTAATCACAAGTATGCACGTACCGCATGAATCTATCACATGCAAGCTAAAAGCAATAAATGGCCATATGTATGCAACAGTCATGAAAAGTACTCTATCAGGTACAACTAATACATGAAGCAATAATATGGCAATATGTATATGCAACAGTCATGAAAGGTACTCTATCAGGTACAACTAATACATGAAGCAATGCATATAAAATAAATACGGAATATGGGATAAAACATGTCATCCTCACGGAATCCTCATCGTGGCAGGACCAATGTCTATCAAGACAATCCAAATCCCAAATATCCTCAGATCGGCCCTCATATCGGCCCACAGATCGGCCCTCATATCAAGTAATGAATAAGAATCCATGCACAGATCATTATGATGATATATATTATATATATATATATAACTTAGAGGTAAAATATCATGAAAACTAGTGTCTAGCATCGACATATAAATACTCATCTATCAGGCGTCATCACCCCGACTGCTCCTGATATGTATGTATCATACGTTCATCCGAAACCCGAGTGCCCCAACTGTCGGCACTCGAATTCACCGTATGCATACGTACATGACTCCGGTCGATATCTCTACGATTACCGCCGAGTCCAAATACTGTCACCGGTAGGTATGTTTCCCCTGCCAGGCTCATCGGCGTGAACCTTCGACATACCTTTCTTGCCCCGGGGTACCTCCGGGCCCCACCATGTATCCGCACACGGCCCACGACACCTCCTCGCACGGGGTATATATCAGAACCGAGAAATCTCATGGTGGATACTGAAATATCATATCAAGAGAAACCGGGTTTTTCAAATAATGCATAATTTCATGAAACTACCACGGTCCTCAAATCCAGAAAACATCATATGAAATCCATATCAATGCGAAATCCATGAAATATAATATATGCAACATGAAACAGTAATATGAGCATATAAAGGAAAAACCGCTATTTAACTGTAACCAGTTATTTAATATATCATGCGGTTCTTTATTTCTCCAAATCCATACAACATCATATAAAGGTGAACATGTAGCTATAGCCAGGTATGCGTAACCATGTCGGTATAACAAGATATGTGTATCTACTTATCAGTAATGATGTAATACCCTCCAGGTATGTGTGTAGCTATGTCAAACTAGGTATGTGTATATACAAGTCAATAATGATACAATACCCACCAGGTATATGTATAGCTATATCAAGGTATACGGGTGTACATGTGAGTATGTATACAAGATGTACATGTATCTATGTCTCAAATGTGTATATACATATCACTAATGGTACATTACCATATAGGTATATAGGTAACTAGCATGTAGGCATGTCAAGGCATATGTGTAAGCATGTAGGTATACTGTTATGCTAGATGTCATATGCGCAAAGGAATATGAATCAATGTCTCAATGTCCCTAACCAAACAATATCATATATGTATGTGTGTTGTGCGTATCATGATAATTATTGACGGTGTGTGTGGCATACAATCAGTGCTCGTGCAACATGAGCCGTCAATAATAGTGTAGTATCCAAAGGGTACAAGTCCAAGCACAACAAGTAATAATATGCAATGAGGTGTATGCGCAAACTCTATATATGCAATAGAATATGAGACTAATATCATATCATCTGTAGCCCAGACGCATAACGCCATGCAGGCGATTCCCCTGTAGATGTTAAATCTATTCATAGATGATCCTGTCTAAGTAAAGCCAACCACTCACTTTCCCTTCTTCGCAGCGTCCGAAATCTCCGCCTGCGATCCTACAATCACAAAACAATAAAGCAAGTGTATATATATTAGAAATCGACCAATAACACGTAACCACTACGTTTGACCGACGCACCAACTCCAAACATACTCTCAAGTGTTCGTCTAGTGGCTAACGCACATAGCGATATTACGAAACCAACTCAAGAGCAACAACTACACAACAACACGAACCGTAACGGATAACGTAACGCGCGTAATCGAAACACTAGAAACAAGCAAAGTGATCCCAGATTTTTCTACCCAAACAATTTATGAAAGTTGCATATACCACAAGACCACACACAACCCCAGAGACCCCTACACCAAAATACACCACCAACCACCCCACTCTGGCCGCAAATTGTGGCCAGAACCAATAAATATGCGGCCATACATGAAGGGAATTGGCTCGGGTTTTGAGGGTAGTTTCTAGGTCTCTACACTAGGTCACTGTGATGGGAACTTTTCCAACAAATACCTAGTTTGATAGCAGATCATCCGAGACACCAATCTATAATAAAAATACGATATTTATCCGAAACGAAACTTTACGCGTTCTTAACTGAAACGAATAAGCTACGCAACACAATAAACACCTACTTAACAGAAAGAGATCATTACCTACTCCCACAAACTCAAAGATCCTAGCTTTCCAAGCTCCAAGGCATCCAAGAGGTAAAGCAAGGCTTAAGATGTGATTTTTGTGAGATTTGATGAAGTTTATGAAGGTTTTTGTGATGGAAGTATGAGTGTTCAGTTATGGTAAGAGGAAGTGATGAAACAAATGATAAAAGATGAAGTGAGAGAGAATGAGAAGGGTGTGAAGAAAAGAGAGAGAGAGAGGTGAGTGTAAGGGGTGAGTGCACCATTACAATAGCTCTACATTAATGCATCCATTAATGCCCACCATTTCACCATCCCACCTTCTCTCCAAAACAAAACCCAAAAGAAATATCTTACACAAATATCTAGGGTTTATGGTTAAGGTTAAAGAAAGGATTAGGTTTAGGTTAAGTTGTCATGGTCACTAAACTGGATTAGCACAAACAAACCCTCACATTAACGCGCACACGTGCGTGCAAGCCATAACAAATAATAATAAATTATTAATTAAATATTATGAAATGTGAGGAACCCAAATCGGTAAACTTCTTACCAAAAACCTGCATTATCGCTAATTATCACTAATCGAAATCTAATGCGTTACAATATAATTCTAGTATTAAGTTCACATTATTTTTGTCTCTCATTTGGTATTTTTATTTGATACAAATACAGGTTCATGTATTGGATACAAGTACATAGTGTATATTAGATGTTATAATTATTTATATTATAAATAATTTAAACATCTAGATTCATACACCTCATTTCTTTTTATTAGGAAAAAGAAAAAGAATATGTGGCATTTATAAGATTACGGAGAAGGGGGATGAATGTTGACACATCTGTAGGAATGATTAGCACGACAACAAGGTTTTGGGAGGTATCATCCATACCTTTTTCAAAATTTTGCCATGTTAAACAACCCTAACCCTAGAATTTTAACTAGAGATTTAGGCAATACAACATGTAAACTACTTCACATCTAAGTGAATATGAAATACAACCTTTGTAGACCGGTCCTTCACAGCACCGTGTAGTAGTCCCTTCTCTCCAAGTAGTGATCTTCCGGACTCTAGAATGGCTCCACAAGATAAAAGGAACAAGCCTGCATGAAGTCTTCGAGGCCGAAGATGATCTACGTCGAGGAGACACTAACCCAAGCTACCTCTTCACTTATTGGGGATTAATGAAGCTAACACCTTAAACTAAATGGCTAATCTAGTAGAGGATGATGAAGTAGGATTTTTTCTCACTTTAGAAATCTTTTTCTCACTATTTTTCTTCACCTGTCAAAAATCTAGAGAGCTCACTCTTGATGAAGATGAAGATGAAGAAGATAATGTTATGGCAACTTTGGGCGAGAAATATCTCATATAACTCATGCAGAGACTTGACCATGGGTTTAGATAATGGTTGGGTTAATAAATATCTAGTGTAAGAAAAAACTAGTGGACTAAGTCAATGGTTTTACAAGCTTCCACTAAGCTCATCCGTGTGACTTATTTCCAACTAATATCTGATTTACTCTAAATAAATAAACCCTATATTATCATGAGCATGGTGTGAGTCTCATACACCCATGTAGCATGTGGCATCAAGCATGACACAATAAGAAATACAATTAATATATATCACATATATATTAAATGCATAAGTGAGAAAAAGAAAAACTTAAGTGAGCTAATATTAGTTAATGTAAATTAATATATCAAATATATAATTATACATTAAATCATTAAATCAACACTTGATTTAATAATCCGGCTATATCTCATATGACTGACTAATATTATTTGTATCAACTTATCGAATCAACACTTGATTTGATAACCTCGCAATATCTCCTATAACCGACCGATATCATAAATCGCGAGAATAGAATACGGTATCACATACTCGTATTAATCTCGGACCCGCACATATCACATATGTGCTCCTACTTCGTTTTGCCTGAGCCAGTAAATCTCTGTGTAGGACTCCAAATACTTGTCAATACGCCGGCAGTTGGTGATGATCATATCAAGCACCCACAAGCCGTCAGCGGTACTAGCTGGACGTAACGGCTATCCGGGTGTTGAGCGATCAGAATATTAAAAAGAAAACCTGCTCATACTCCTGTAAAGCCTGTCAGTAATACTACCGTAGAGTCCGGTCTCTTCGTCTGATATGTCGTATATCTAGTCTAGGGGTGGTAAACGTCAGACCCCAGTAACCGATAAGTCGTGCCGATGTGAGGCTCATAACGGGTCGAGAAACTACTGATAACACTTACCAGTAAATCTTCGTATTAGCCTTGGCCAGGGACTTCCTGTTATAGCCAATCGAGCACAGCGCAATATCAACCCCCAATACCGGGAGAGACGAATCCCTTCCTATCGCTCATTGCCTCCATGTGACTCGGGACTGTACCCAAAAGCCACAGTTTTGCACGTTCTCTTGAACGTGGTAAGATGGAAATCAAAGCACAGTAGGAATCACACAAGACTCTATGACGATCTCGGGTCTACAGACTAACCTGTACCAGTGTCACCAGAGAACTGCTATCTGACGATAGGTATAATACCAACTACAAGTTCTCGGCGAGTCCGTTCAGTATACCTAGTCTCCACTGAGCACCCGTATACCATCTTTGATGTCAAACACCAATGGATGCGGTATCATCCATTGTCCATCATATGGGTCAAGAAGTATATACGCTAGTCTACTCTAGAATATCGATGACCCTCAACTAGGAACAATTAAAGGATGTACTTGTGGACTACCCTGGCCCCACTAGTACGATCTTTATCATAGTCCTGGTAGTCAAGTACACATCCTAGGGGTTTTATCAACATGTGAGAGTAAGACAGTATCGCAATACAAATCTACATGTTAAGACAAAGAGCAACCAGATAGCATACTATCATGTCGAGCAAGAAAGTCCTATCTATATATGTCCAAGCATCCACTATAATATACATCATATGTACAATAATGGCCTCTAGGGCATACACATAACTAACAATATCCAACTTGCACTAAGGCCAGTTGTTGTAGTATTTCATACCCAACATCCCGAAAAGTCTCTCAAATTGTATCTGGGGTATGGCCTTCGTGAGTGGATCCGCCGTGTTTTTCTTCGTGTCAACTCTCCTGACCTCGATCTCACGACGATCAACTATCTCCCGGATCAGGTGATACCGCCTCAGAGTATGCCTGGATCGCTGATGGGACCTGGGTTCCTTGGCCAAAGACATAGCTCTATTGTTTTCATAATACAAAGGTATTGGATTCTTGATGGACGGAACCATACCAAGTTCGGTTATGAACTTCGTCATCCAGGCAGCCTCTTTAGCAGCATCGTTGGCAGCAATGTATTCATCCTCCATCGCCGAGTCTGCCACGGTTTCCTTTTTGGAACTCTTCCAATAAACCAACCCTCCATTGAGGGTAAAGACAAATCCCGAGACCGACTTAGAGTCTTCCTTATCACTCTAGAAGCTCGAATCAGTAAAGGACTCCACTTAGAGTTCACTGTTACCATACACCAAGAACATCTCTTTAGTCCTTCTCAAGTACTTAAGAATGTTCTTCGCAGCTATCCAGTGATTCTCTCCTGGATCTGCTTGATACCTACTCACTACGCTTAGCGAGTATGCTACATCGGGTCTGGTACATAACATCGCGTACATGATAGAGCCTACTGCCGAAGCATAGGGCATCTCTTGCATGTAAGCTCTTTCCAAATCAGTATTGGGAGACATCTCTTTGTAGAGAGTGAGTCTTGTGATCGTGGGTAAATTCCCACGCTTGGATTCTTCCATACTAAACCTCTTTAGTATGGTGTCTATGTACCTGGATTGGGACAATCCCAGTATCCTTTTAGATCTATCTCTATAGATCTTAATCCCTAAGATGTAGGAAGCATCACCTAGATCTTTCAGTAAGAATCTTTGTGATGAGAAGATCTTGACTGAGTGCAGCATAGGAACATCATTTCCTATCAAGAGTATGTCATCCACGTATAATACGAGGAAGGCAACCTTACTCTCTGCCAGCTTCTTGTATATATAAGGTTCATTTACGTTTTTGATGAAGTCAAACTCTTTGACTACCACATCAGAACAGATGTTCCAACTCCGCGATATTTGCTTTAACCCGTAGATAGATCTAAGCAGCTTGCACACCTTCCCGCTGCTCCCACTGTCCATGAAGCCCTCTGGCCGAGTCATGTACGAGCTCTTTTCTAAATCACCATTTAGAAAGGCGGTCTTAATATCCATTTGCCAGATTTTATAGTCATGGTATGCAGCGATGGCAAGTAGGATCCGGATGGACTTAAGCATAGCTACTGAAGAAAAGGTTTCATCATAATCCACACCTGGTCGTTGACGAAAACCATTTGCAACAAGTCTAGCTTTTAAAGTCTCAACTTTTCCATCTACAAATTTTTTTTTCTTGAAGATCCACTTGCTCCCGATGGGTTTTACCCCTTTAGGAGTATCTTCCAAAGTCCATACTTTGTTGGTGTATATGGATTCCATCTCAGATCACATTGCATCCAGCCATTTCACAGAGTCCCCACTCGTGACGGCCTACTCGAAGCTAGTTGGGTCATCATCTTCCATGATGCAATCCTCGCTCCCACCATCAATGAGAAAACCGTAGTATCTCTCAGGTGGATGAGGAACTCTACTAGATCGGAGGAGAGGCTGAGGTTCGTTGGGAAGTATCGAATCCTCTGGTTCCACTAAATCATCAGTTGTAGTCTGTGTAGCTGGAACTTCTTCCAGTTCTACCTCTTTGCCACTAATTTCTTTTACAAGAAATTTCTTTTCTAAAAAGGTGTCATGTTGAGAAACAAACACCTTTTGTTCCTCACCGTGGTAGAAAAAATATCCATATGAATTCTTTGGATATCCTACAAACTTGCAAAGAACTGATCGTGCCTCAAGTTTGTCCGGATTTTGCCTTTTGACATAGGACGTACAACCGCATATCTTAACTTGTTTAAGATATAGTCTCTTATCATTCCATATCTCATATGGTGTGGTGGGTACAGATTTGGATGGAACTTGATTCAATAGGTATGCAGCTGTCTCAAGCGCATAACTCTAAAAGAAAATAGGTAACTCAGTAGTGCTCATCATAGAGCGCACCATATCTAATAGGGTGCGATTCCCTCATTCCAATACACCGTTATGCTGTGGTGTATACGGAGGAGTAAGGAGACAGAGAATCCCATTCTCTTTTAGATGGTCTAGGAACTCATTGCTTAAGTATTCTCCTCCCCGATCAGATCGTAGGATTTTAATACTTTTACCCGTATGGTTCTCGACTTCATGCTTATATTCTTTGAATTTCTCAAAAACTTCAGACTTTTGTTTCAACAGGAACGCATGTCCGTATCTTGAGAGATCGTCAGTGAATGTAATGAAGTACGAGGAACCATTCCTGGCATGTGTAGACATGGGACTGCATACATCACTATGTATCCGTCCCAAGAGTTCCGTAACTCTTTCTCCATGTCTAGTAAACGGAGTTTTGGTCATCTTTCCTTTGAGACATGAATGGAAAGTTTCATAAGATGATAATTCGAATGGATTCAAATATCCATCCTTATGTAACTTAGCTAGTCGTGTCGCACTGATATGACCCAGACTACAATGCCACAAGAAAGATTCGTTCATTTCTGAACTCTTGTTCTTGTGTGTGTTTTGTACGTTAAGAACTGTGTTTTGATTCAGAACGTATAACCCGTTACATAACGCACCAAACCCAATCAACACTTGATTTAGGTAAATGTTCATAAAATTATTCTCTACTACAAAGTTATATCTTTCTTTATCTAATAAAAAAATTGATATTAAATTGCATATCATAGAGGGCACGTAATAACATTCGTTCAAGATCAAAGTATTCCCATTTGGTAATACAAGGTGATATTCACCAACTGCTTTGGCTGCAACACTGCACCATTTCCTAATTTTAGAGAATGATCACCTATTCCCAGTTCTCTACCTTTCCTTATCCCAAGTAGAATATTACATATGTGGGATCCCGATCCAGTATCTAATACCCAGGACGTAGAGTGTACTGAGAAACAGTTCTCGGTAACTAACACATCCGAAGAAGATGCATCAATATTCTTATTCTTCGTTTGGGTGGCATGGGAACCCAGATATTCCCCTAAATCCTACTCGGACTTATAACAATTATAAGTTGGAGCGGAACCAACGTTCCCCAGCTCAGCATAACAAGCGGGTTTGGTCAATACATTCATATTATTATCTTGATAAAGGCATAACATGGTCGCTACCTAGAGAGAGAGAGAGAAGAAGACCCTTAGCGTATGCTCTTGCAAAATTAGATTGGTTATTATCTTATCTAATCAGGATGGCTCCCACTGTTTTTATCAAATCTTCCTTCAAATCCTAAAAGGTAAGACTAGCCGGGATTAATTACACCTTACATGTTCGCCAATCTTTCAGCAAGGTCAGTGTCGGTACTTTGAGGGAGGTTTCCCGTTCTTCTGCACGGACCTAATTAAAATAAACCTTGTTTTACCAGGGGCGTAACCCCGTTAACACCTTTCTAGACACCTACTTGATCGGCTAATTATGATGTGTAAAACTCTCCCAGGAGTAACTCTTACTCGCAGTGGGTATCAGGATCTAACTATCTCATAGAAGGTATGTAATCTCATTGTAAATTTCAACACTTGAAATTCCCGACAATATTCTGCCCCAAGCGATCTATGACCTTGACAAGGTCAACAAACCATAAATCGCAAGTCAAGTTCAACCCGTATATTTCATAATTGAATTAAACCCACCCGCACGACCCTTGACAAGGTCAACAAGGCCGTACGACTACCCTAATCCAATCGCATCACATACTTTAGCAGATAAGCATTAATCAGCTACCGTACACTATACCTTGAGAAGGTCAACAAACGTAGTACGAATACTGAATAGTCCTTATCTGAAATGACGGGGGGCTACGCCAAGATTTTAAGAAAACCTTTTGCGTAATGAACTTGATATCATTGTAGAAACAAGTGATTTTTGAAAAGGAGTGTTTTTGAGGCTTTTACTAGTTTTGCTAAAGAGGTCACTCTCGGTGAAGGGATCTCGGCTCTTTCTTTATTGAATAAGGTGCAGGATATTTCACAAATATCACTATGCAAAGCAAGAACCAAAGAAGCAATCAAATGACAAAACTGAGTGGGTTGTTGCGTCTGCTAGCTTTGCTAAAGAGGTCACTCCCGGTGAAGGGATCTCGGCTATTTACTTATTGAATAAGCTGCTGGATATTCTACAAGGAATACCGCTATGCAAAGCAAGAACTAGAGTTACCCTTTTTGAAAATTTGATTCTACAACATCTTTTAGATTTCTTTTCTTTCATTAATCTCATTAATGAAGTCCCATCATTTATGCTTTCTAAGCATCACAGAAGAAACGAAAATACAACGTACGCTTATGCCATCCACATTCGCCACAGTATCCCGTTATGCACCGTTAGGTTACTTAACTAACGGCATATCGGGGCGGGACTAGTGCGGGTGCAAAACATAAGCAACGTTTATTATATATTATATATATAATAATAAATCATTCGTCCCATGTATATAAAGTGATCACATCACAGAATATCAACAGCAGAAGATAACATATGAAATATTGGATATACTAGGAATTCCGTGTTTTAAATTAAGCCAGTATAAAGCACGGATTCCACGGTCGCGATGAATAGCCAAACCCGCATCTCTAGACCCCTACGAGAGAGGCAAGTAACCCTACCAATTCTAGAGTTAGGAGACCCAGACTCGACTCCTCGAGATGGTCTCCCACTGGACCCTAGAACCCGGTTACTTGTGCTCCCCACCTTGGGTCTATCCTAATGCGGAAAAGTAAATAATATATATCGATGGTGACATCATCCTCAACCCGGAAGTGCCCCAATAAAAGAATATTACATACAAGTTTTTACATGAATGAAAATAAAAAAAAACTCTCATCTCACATAAAAAAAACCCCGGCTATTCAAAACACGACGATCCAATATAATATATCCCAGCAACACATAACATTACATGTCATCAACATAAGTAAATATGCGTATCCCAATTGTCGTTGACATATAGCAACGAAACCGGCAATACACCATATATTACACTTACGGTCGCAGAAAAGAAAATGTCAAACTACAACATTTGGAATCCACAATCATCTTAGACATCATAAACCCGAAATATCACATACTTCGGATTTCATGCCTAACAATATGAATTCCAAATATTGTATCGCATTCCACAAATAGCCAGACGATATTAAACATTTCGATCGAATTAAAAAATACCCAAAATTTCCCGAAGAGCTCAACACTTGAGCACAGTTTAAAAATAATAAGAACATGCCATAGTACCTATGGACCAACCGTAGAAGGGCCAGCCCTTACCTCACCTATGGCGCTGCGGAACTACCGCAAACCTTAGGGTTTGGCGGCGGTTCTTACGTTCATAGAATCGAGTTAGGGTTTCGTTCTTCTAGAGGGTTCATCGCATTACTTGCATGATTTTTGAATGTTCTTTAACTTGGAAAAATCCAACTTTTGGAAAATTTCCAGCGATGGAGAAAATTGGGTATTTGATATCCATTCGAACTTTTTAACGCCGTCGAAATAACCCGAAATGTTGTTAGAATTACGACTACGAAACACTCCGAATTGCCTTTTACAGAAAGTTAACATCTCATGTAATTTCAGCAAAAACAAGTAACACCTGAAACACCAAAACCCAGTGCCCAGACCACCAAACCAAAACGAACACCGAAAGAGATCATTGGGCCGGCCTGCTCGGATTTTTCAAGAATCTTGCCAGGTAAAATCCGTCGGATGAGGTTTGTATTCGTTTGGTGATCATATTACATCGCATGTAACATTCTGCAGTTGCTTAAAAAAAATTCGATGACTTAAAAATTTTGACAGAAACTGGGTTTCAGTTTCGAGTGTTTCGGAGTTGTTTCGATTTTGTAATTCTACAAACATCGTCTAATTCTCTAGCTTGGATCTTATACCACTGTAGGAATGCCTAGCACGACAGCAAGGTTTCGGGAGGCATCATCCATGCCATTTTCAAAATTTTGCCATGCTAAACAACCCTAACCCTAGAATCTTAACTAGAGATTTAGACAATACAACATGTAAACTACTTTACATCTAAGTGAATATGGAATACAACCTTTGTAGACCGGTCCTTCACTTCAATAGCTCCATGTAGTAGTCCCTTCGCTCCAGATAGTGATCTTCCGGACTCTAGAATGGCTTCACAAGATGAAAGGAACAAACTTGCACGAAATCTTCGAGGCCGAAGATGATCTACGTCAAGGAGATACTAACCCAAGCTACCTCTTCACTTATTGGGGATTAGTGAAGCTAACACTCTAAACTAAATGGCTAATCTAGTAGAGGATGATGAAGTATGAGTTTTGCTCACTTTAGAAATTTTTTTCTCACTATTTTTCTTCACCTCTCAAAAATCTAGAGAGCTCACTCTTGATGAAGATGAAGATGAAGAAGATAATGTTATGGCAACCTTGGGTGAGAAATATCTCATATAATTCATGTAGAGACTTGACCATGGGTTTAGATAATGGTTGGGTTAATAAATATCTAGTGTAAGAAAAAACTATTGGACTAAGTCAATGGTTTTACAAGCTTCCACTAAGCTCACCCATGTGACTTATTTCCGACTAATATTTGATTTACTCTAAATAAATAAACCCTACATTATCATGAGCATGGTGTGAGTCTCATACACCCATGTAGCATGTGGCATCAAGCATGACACAATAAGAAATACAATTAATATATATCATATATATATTAAATGCATAAATGAGAAAAAGAAAAACTTAAGTGAGCTAATATTAATTAATGTAAATTAATATATCAAATATATAATTATACATTAAATTATTAAATCAACACTTGATTTAATAATCCGGCTATATCTCATATGACCGACTAATATTATTTGTATCAACTTATCGAATCAACATTTGATTCGATAACCCGGCTATATCTTATATAACCGACCGATATCATAAATCGCAAGAATAGAATACGGTATCACATACTCGTATTAATCTCGGTCCCGCACATATCACATATGTGCTCCTACTTCGTTTTTCCTGAGGCAGTAAACCTCTGTGTAGGACTGTAAAGACTTGTCAATACGCTGGCAGTAGGTGATGATCATATGAAGCACCTACAAGCCATCAGCGGTACTAGCTGGACGTAACGGCTACCCGGGTATTGAGCGATCAGAAGATCAACAAGCAAACCTGCTCATACTCCTATAAAGCCTGTCAGTAACACTACCGTAGAGTCCGGTCTCTTCGTTTGATATGTCGCATATCTAGTTTAGGGGTGGTAAACGTCAGAAACCAGTAACCGATAAGTCGTGCCGATGTGAGGCTCATAATGGGTCGATAAACTAATGATAACACTTACCAGTAGATCTCTATATCAGCCCTATCCAGGGATATCCTGTTATAGCCAATCGAGCACAGCGCAACATCAAACCCCAATACCGGAAGAGATGAACTCATTGCCTCCATATGACTCGGGACTGTACCCAAAATCCACCGTTTTGCACGTTCTCTTAAACGTGGTATGGTGGAAATCAAAGCACAGTGGGAATCACACAAGACTTTATGACGATCTTGGGTCTACAGACTAACCTGTATCAGTGCCACCAGAGAACTGCTATCTGATGATAGGTATAATACCAATTAGGAGTTCTCAACGAGTCCGTTCAGTATACCCAGTCTCTACTGAGCACCCGTATACCATCTTTGATGTCAAACACCAATGGATGTGGGATCATCCATCGTCCATCATATGGGTCAAGAAGCATATACGCTAGTCTTCTCTGGAATATCGATGCCCTGTCTCGATACACCCTCGACTAGGAACAATTAAAGGATATACTTGTGGACTCCCCTTGCCCCACTAGTATGATCTCTATCATAGTCCTGGTAGTCAAGTACACATCCTAAGGGCTTTATCAACATGTGAGAGCAATACAGTATCACAATACAAATCTACATGTTAAGACAAAGAGCAACCAGATAGTATACTATCATGTCGAGCAAGAAAGTCCTCTCTATATATGTCCAAGCATTCACTATAGTATACATCATATGTACAATAATGGCCTCGAGGGCATACACATAACTAACAACATTCACTTCACTCATTCTCCATGTCATCTTCTCTCTCTCTCCCTTCTTCTTATTCCATTTTTTTAAATGAGTAGTGAGATTTTTCACGAGAGAAAATTGATTTGAGCAAAACTACATCATTTAATCAAGTGGATTAGCATCCCACTTGATTAAGTTTCTTCACAAAATTAGTCTTTGGTGGAGATGAATCTTGAAGCGGGGTTTCCTCGATATTAATCATCTTCAGCAAGGAGTCCGACATGCAAGCTTGATCGGAGGCGGCCGGTTTTAGCTCGGGTCTTTCGTAATTTGGCGGACACACTACAAAGGTTGTAGCTTGCTAAACTATTCTCTTGATTGCATGTTTTAGAAATTGTAGTTAATGAAATAATCTTGTGGTTGGTTGTTGATGCTAAGTCTATGTAAAATCTAGATTTTATAATTCCGCAGTGGTCACAAGTGTTGAAACCTTAGCATTGATGAACCATCATGGTATTAGAGCCGATCATTTACTTCTAATTGCTTTTGGTGGCCAAATTGATTCATAAACCAATATTTTACAAAACTGCTTCAAAAATCAGCGATGTTTCTTCCTTGTACTCGCGCCGTGGGGCTCGAGGTTCGAACTGAAATCCCCGTGGAGGCATGAGGGCGACCCTGGGGCTGTCTCGGGTCTTAGGTGGGTCCCCATAGCCGAGACCACCTCAAAGTGGTCTCGGATGTGGGCTGGATCAGCGAGCACACGGCTGTGTGATGGCTGGTCCAGCAGCCAACCCATAGCCAGGAATCCGTGTCCATGGGATAGGGGCTCCACCTAAAGCTCCCTGGGGCCCCATGGGTGATGCATGAGGCCCCCCGGGGTCTTGGGAAAATTTCGGGTCATTTCGGATTCCAAATTAGCAAGGAATGTGATGGTTTTTTAGCCCGAGCTTGAAATTTGATTCTTGGAATTTCAAGTGATTGGACTCATGGGTTATGAAATTGTTTCGATGCGGTTCAGAGTTAACCTGATTAAAGTGTTTGATCTAGTTAATTCGGGGCTACATATGTTGATATGTGGTGTTTAACGTCGCCGAATTGATGTGATCAATTCGATGGGGTTGCACATTGTTTTTCGATATTGTGATATTGTGTTTGGTTTGGTTCGGATTGTCGCAATGAATACCCCCGTGTATGATTTGTATGTATTTCATTTCGGGGATACATATGTTGATATGTGGTGTTTAATGTCGCCGAATTGATGTGATCAATTCGACGGGGTTGTACATTGTTTTTCGATATTGTGATATTGTGTTTGGTTTGGTTCGGGTTGTCCCAATGAATACCCCCGCGTATGATTTGTATGTATTTCATTTCTTGCTTTAGCTAAATGTATATTCTCTTATTGGATGAGCGATTGATATGTGGTCGTCGTTACTGAAGTATGTATATTCTTATTGGACGCGATCAGGATCCGATCATTGTTTCCTATTGATATATATTATACAGGTTTTACCCCGTAGTGTAGAGCTCGGGCCACCGGATTTTAGGATGCAGTGGGAGGCCATCTCAAGGAGTTGAGATCGGGCCACTTTATTCTAGAATTGGCAGGTTTCTCGCCGCGCTGATAGAGGGTAGAGGTTGACCTAAGGAGAAGTGCTTGAGTTGCTGGATTCTAGAATGTGATGGGTGGACTACTTATGTCGTTGAGTGAGGGTTGCCTCATTTTTAGGATTGAAGGGTGGCTCACTGCGCTCGTAGAGGTCATCGTTTGGCTTTGTATGGGCTATTCAAGCGATCAGGGAATTTCATGTTTCGTTTGCGGCTCAAACAAAATGCGGGATTCCTAGGAAATTTGACTATTCTTATTCCGAGTTGCTTATCACTTGCTTGTAATGTGGTTGCTTGCTTGTGATGTTGTTTTTCTATATGCCTGTAATGTGATTATCTTTGTGTGATGATATAGTGATATATGGTGATACATAGTATATATAAATAAATCCTTATATATGTTTTGCCTCCGCCCTGTCGTAAGTTAAGTAGCCTTACGGTGAAGATCCGAGACCCCGTGGCAAATGCGGATGGCATATATAGCATTCTATTTTTTTTATGCTTTTTCTGTGATTGTGTGAAAAGATACTAGATAATGTGATTATCTAAATGATGGCATTGCGTTAATAGGATTAATACAAAGAAAACAAACCTAAAATAAATTGTTGGAACCAATCTATTTTTCAAAAGAAACTATAGCCGTTTGCTTTTTCCTTGCATAGTGATTTCGGTTAGGAATATTTTGCACCTTATTCGATGAGGAAAGATCTTTGATCCCTTCACGGGGAGTTTTCTCTTAAGAAAAAATTTATGTTAGTATAAACTTGCAAAACCACTCGGTTCCTTAAATGATATCAAGTTTATTACGTTAAAGGTTTTCTTCAAAACCAGCCGTAACCCTTTGTCATTTCAGAAAGTAGAGTAATTAGTATTCGTGCTGCGTTTATTAACTTTGTCAAGGCGTAGTGTATGGTAGCTAAGTAATATTTTTCTGCTACCATATGATGTGATTAGTTAGGACAGTTACATAGCCTTGTTGACCTTGTCAAGGTTACCACGCCATGATAGTTGGGCCCCGATTTCTACTGAGTTATAATTACTCTCAGGAGATTTTCACTTAACAATTAGCTAACATATTCGGTATCTAGAAATGTGTTAATGAGGTTATGCCTCTGCAAAATGGGGTTATTAAATTGGGTCTATGTGAAAGCATGGTGGACCTCCCTCGAAATACCAACACTTGCCTGGCTAAACAGTTAGCAAACTTGTGGATGCATATGATCCCGGCTAGTTTTCCTATTAGGGTTTGAAGGAGAATTTGATGAAACAGTCAGAGCCATTCTGATTAGATAAATTAATAAACCAATCTAATCATGATAGAGTGCACGCTATGTGTTTCTTTTCTCTCTCTGGCAGCGACCTAAAACTTACCTTAAACTAAAACTCATAAACCAAGTTAATTGAGCGTTTTTACAATTATTGGCTTTGGAATTTCATGATTGCCCTAATTCACGTCGAAGTTGCATATGTCCTTACTGATCTTACTTCCCCTTTACTTCCTTTAGAACCCTGTATATCAGATACAAAGATCTATATTTCTTAGAAGGTCGTCTCGTATAGTTACATACGAACTCATAAAAAGTGTTTCAGTCGAGGATGGCTACAAGTTCTGGAGAAAGTGAATTGTATATTGATATTGTCTCTTCTCTCCACCTTATCTCAAGTTTGAGAGCTTCTTTAATAAGGAGAATACACCAGTTACACTTGTTGGATAGTTTTCTTCCAATAAAGCCGTAGCTGAAAGGAAGGGAAAGAAGAAACCATCCAAGCCTAAGTTCGGTGTACACAAGGTAAGAGATAGAGACATCTTGAAGGCTTGCAGCTGTAGAGAAAGAAGATTGTAATTACGGTCATGAGCCTGGGTAGTGGAAAAGGTAATACTACGAATACCTGGCCACCTCCTTGAAGTATAATGCTTCATCTTCTGATGTCTTTGTTATTGAAAACTATTTCTTAATTAAATCTGCTTTCTGGGTATGCGATATTGGATCAGGATTTCACATCTGTAAGATGTTACAGATGCTGAGAAGGAGTAGAGTATTAGAAAATGGTGATTTGATCCCCAAAATCGGATTCGGAGCAAATGTTGCTATGAAGGAAAATCACCTGATTTTGCCGAGCGGCAAACTTTTGGTTTCGAATAACTGTTATTGTGCACCAGATTTTTTTAAAATTGCACATCCGCCGCCTTTTTATTTAATAAAGAAGGATATTCAAAATTTTTTAAATTATGTCATGAACATTTACCGACATCAATTATTGATTGGGTTAGCTGCACAGGATAGCGGTATAGATATTCTTAACTAAAATACAATTTTCACCATAGAACACAAGGAGTGAGAGTTAGTGAACTCTTAGGACTTATACATAGTGATGTATATAGTCTGATTTCTATACGGACATAGGATGGGTTCTTATACTTCGTTCCGTTTACCTATGAGTACTTTTTAGGATGCACGTTCTTATTGAAACGCAAATTCCGTAGCCATTGAGAAGTTCGTACAGTATAAGAACGAAATTGAGAACCAGAGACATCGGAAGTATCATGATTCCTTAATGTGATCGAGGAGATGAATACTTGTGATCAGTATTCCGTAGTTATCTTTTTCTATTGGGGATATGCACTAGAAACATATGTATACTAATTGAATAAAGTTGCATCTAAATTTGAGCCTAAGATTCTATATATGATATAGAACGGCGATCATATCTTAAGTTTGTTAAGATATGGTGTTGTCCGACTTATGTCAAAAGAAGAATCTGGACAAATTCAAGGCATGTTTTAGTAATGAGCAATTTGTGGGTTATGCCAAGCATTAGCAAGGGTTTAACTTTTACCATTTTCCAGATCAAAAGTAGTTTTGTTCTTTACACGCCACCTTCTTAGAAAAATAAGTTCTTGCAAAAGAAATTTGTGGGAGTATGATAGAACTGAAAGAGCTTCCAGAACTACAAACGGTTACTGAAAATTTAGTAAAACCTAAGAATTCAATTGCCCCGACAAGCCTTAACCACTCCACGGATTTAGTAGGTGATCTCAACCACCCGAGAGATACTGCGGTTTCCTCGTAGACAGTGACAAGGAGGCTTGTATCATGTGAAGATGACCCTACTAGTTATCAGCAGGCCATAGGGAGTAGTGACTTCTGACTGATGGCTGGATGCCGAGTTATCCAAGTTAGACTCCATGCACTCTAGTAAATTATGGATTTTGTTGGATTCTTCTGAAGGGGTAAAACTCATCAGGAGCAAGTGAATCTTTCAAGAACAATGCAGATGGAAATGTATTAACCTAATAAGGATAAACTTATAATAAAAGGTTTTCATCAAATACTCGGTGTGGATTGTGATAAAACTTTTACTTCAGTATTTTTGCTAAAATCCATACGGATATAAGTTGCTACTACTATTTTTTCATGATTATGATATCTGGTATGTAGATGACTATAACGTCTTTTTAAATGGGATCTATAAGTTTACGTGTATAAGACTCTGCCAGAGAGTTATTTTAGTCAGTAAGAGCAGCGGAAAGTGCGCGAGTTGTTTAGGTCTAGTTATAGAATAAAACAGACATGGCGGAAATGAATCATCTTTTTTTTTGATGTTACGGTCAAAGAGTTTGACTTCATCAAAAATTATAGATGGACCTGGTATTTGTAAGAAGGTTGTAGAGAGTACTATCATATAGATGACATCCTCCAGATAAGAAAGTATGTTCCTATGCTACAATTCAGTTAAGCTGTGGTTGTCATAGATATTTCTCTATATATAATTTGGACAATAAATATATATCATTTGATTTAGGAACTAGATCTATATAGATATATCTAGATGGATGTTGGTAGTATCCCAATCCAGGTACACTGACACCATTCTAAATGGGTTTAGAATGGATGAAGCGTGGTAGTGTACCCGCTTGTGATTGTGTCACCCTCTCTAAAGAGATGTCTTCTTGACTGATGAGAAGAGCGACTTCCATGAGTGACAGTCAACTTACTTCGGCAGTTGGGTCAATCACGTGATGTCATGTATCAGATCGGATGATTGTTTTATACTTACTGTAGTAAGCAGATATTAGTCCAATCCTGAAGAAACAGAAGGAAGCAGTGTAGAACATATAGGATGTTCTTGGTGTATGGTAATAGTTGCCTTCATCTAGAGGCAGTTACCGATTCAGGCTTCCAAAGTAATATGGAAGACAGGGTTTCTATCACGAGTTATTAGTTTACTCTCTTCTGAGGAGCAGTATATTGGAAAGAGTTCTAAGCGGGATACTGGGATAATAGTGGTGTTACTTGCTAATTATGACTCAGCAAATGATATAGCCTAAGGATTTGTTGGACAAAATTGTTCATTATGGACTCCGTCCCTTCCTCTATCCAGAAAAATTCTAAGGCTGACATTGATCAGTTCGGGAGATAGTTGATCTGCACAAAGTTGAGAAATAGAGAGATAAAGTTAGAAGTATTGTAGCGGATCCATTCACTGAGGCTGTTTCTCGAACACAGTTTGCTAAACTGTTAGTAGAGAAGTTGAGTATAGAGATACCGCAATAATTGGCCTTATGTGCAAGTGGAAGATTGTTGGATATAGGTGCCCTTAAGGCAATTATCGTAATTGAAGGAGGACCTATACGGAGAACAATTTTGCTCGAGATGATAGTATGCTATCTGGTTTGTCTTTATCTTTAATGTGAATACGTTTTACTTGTTATCACGTATCGCTGATATATGAGATAAAGCCCATAGGATTTTTGCTTCACTACCATGATTATGATATGGATTATACTAGTGGGGCCTGGCAGTCCATAAGCATATCCTTAAATGTCCCTAGTCATAGAAGTTTCTATACTGGGTATCAGTACTCCGGTTTAGTCTAGTGTATACGTTTCTTGAACCTTACCGGGGCGGTGGTTGATCCCATAGTCATTGATGTTTGACACTGAAGATTGTATACATGTGCTCATTATAGAATGAGTTTCACTAGACGGACTCACCGATAACTCCTAATTGGTATTATACCAATTGTTAGGTAGCAGTTCTTTGATGGCATAAGTACATGGTAGTCTCTAGACCTGAGATCGCCATAGTGTCTTATGTGTGTTCCTACTGTACTTTGATTACTACCCTACCATAGCTTACTGAGTCATGCAAACAGGTTTTAGTTGGGTACAGTCCCGAAACACATAGAGGCAGTGAGCGGTCGAAGGAATTCGTCTCTCCCGGTATAGGGTTGATGTCGCGATGTGCTTGATTAATCATAACCACAAGTCTTCGGCTGAAACAGTTGAGATAAACTGATAAGTGTTATCAGTTGTATCTCAAGTGGTTATGCGTTTGACAGTTTCCACCCTCCAGATTCGGTATGCGACACTCGAAGACGAAAAAGACCGGACTGTACGATGGCTGTCACTAATAGGCTCTGATTGCGTTCGGATGAATTTGCTTGCCGGACTTTCTTTTGATTAATACCTGAGTAGCTATTATGTGCAGCTAGTACTGCTGATGTGCTTGTGGCACTACTACAGAGTGCGGCTTTGCTCACGGTTTTAACCGGGACCAAAGACATTTTTGGTCACGGTTAAAACCGTGACACACCTGTCACCTAAAACCCCGTCACGAGAAACCTTGTCACGCCTTTAACCGTGACCATATCTTTTTTTCATCATGGTTAAGACCATGACCATATACATGGCGTTACCAAAAATGGTTCAAAAAACTAAATGAAATCTATGTGGGGTCCATATATATAGTCACGGTTATAACCGTGACCTTATATCTCCTATGGTCACGGTTTAAACCGTGACCAAAAAGTTAAACCATAATGTAAGATACATGCTATAGCAGGTAACCGTGACTATATAGACCCTATAGTCACGGTTTAAACTGTGACCATAAGAGGAAACCATAGTGAAGGTTACCTGCTACTAGTGAACCAATTCGTGGTCTTTCGCTCTACCTTCTATTTAGCTTCCGTTGTCGGGATTATATTCTATGGTCACGGTTTTAACTATGACCAAATATATTATCAATTTTTTTAAACAGAAATCTACGCACCCTAAGCATGCTACTTTCAATTACAACCAGCAATAGATAATAATAGTATGATCAAATCTCTTGCAATTATAACAATCAAGAAGTAATATGATAAGAATCAAATGCAATTATAAACAAAATATATACACTAAACAGTATAATTAGTAAACCGATAAAACAAATGTTTGTATCAATAAATCAAATGTTTGTATCAAAAAATCAATAATTTATGGTCATTGGGACGATCCAACTCCATCGTCCCATAACCTGAACATACTCCTAAACTCGTCTCGTATTGCCTGCCAGATGGCCTTCGCGTTCGACCGCTTCAGCTTCTCGATCTGCACCTCAAGCGTATCCACCTGCACATTCTGCTGCTGCACCCGATCTTGGAGCTGACGAATCTCCTCCTGCGACGTAGCGGCCACATCTGTCCGCTTCTAGGCCGCAGTGTACTCGTGGACGGACGAACGCCTGGCAAAGTGTCGGTGGGTCCCGGGACCAACCCCGTGTTCATAGCCACTATGATGTCTGCAGGATATCGAATCCAGAGCGGGGACAATGGCGGTTGTTAGTTATATGTATGCCCTAGAAGCCATTACTGTACATACGATGTATATTGTAGTGGATGCTTGGACATATATAGGGATGAATTTCTTGCTCGACATGATAGTATGCTATCAGGTTGCTCTTTATCTTAACATGTACGCTTATTGTCTTTCTATTACATGTTGATAAAGCCCTTAAGATTAGTACTTGACTACCAGGATTATGATGCAGATCATACTAGTGGGGACAGAGTAGTCGATAAGTACATCCTTTAAATGTTCCTAGTTGTGGGTGTATCGAGACAGGGCATCGATATACCAGAGTAGACTAGCGTATAGCTTCTCAACCTATGTAGATGGGCGATGGATGATCCCATATCCATTGATGTTTGACATCATACATAGTATACGGGTGCTCAGTGGAGACTGGGTACACTGGATGGACTCGCCGAAAACTCCCATATGGTATTATACCTCACGTCAGATGGCAGTTCTCTGGTGACACCGGTACATGTTAGTCTGTAGACCCGAGATCGTCATAGAGTCTTGTATGATTCCTACTGTGCTTTGATTTCCACCTTACCACGTTCAAGAGAACATGAAAAACGGTGGATTTTGGGTACAATCCCGAATCACATAGAGGTAATGAGCGATAGGAGGGGTTTCATCTCTTCCGGTATTGGGGTTGATGTTGCGCTGTGCTCGATTGGCTATAACAGGAAGTCCCTGGCGAGGGCTGATTCAGAGATATACTAGTAAGTGTTATCAGTAGTTTCTCGACCCGTTATGAGCCTCACATCGGCATGACTTATCGAGTTACCGGGATTTGACGTTTACCACCCCTAGACGAGATATGCGACATATCAGACGAAGAGACCGGACTGTACGGTAGTGTTACTGATTGGATTCGTAGGAGTATGGACAGGGTTGCTTGTTGATCTTCTGATCGCTTAATACCCGGGTGGCCGTTATGTTTAGAAGACCGCTTGCGGCTTATGGGTGTTTGATATGATCATCACCTACTGCCGGAGCATTGACGAGTCTTTAGAGTCCTACACAGAGGTTTCCTGGCTCAAGAGAAACGGAGTAGGAGAATATATGTGATATGTGCGGGACCGAAATTAATACGATATGTGATGCCGTATTCTATTCTAGCGATATATGATATCGGTCGGTTATATATGATATAGCCGGGTTATCAGATCAAGTGTTGATTCGATAAGTTGATTCATTTGATATTAGTCGGTTATATGTAATATAGCCGGATTATTAAATCAAGAGTTGATTTAATAATTCAATGTATAATTATATATTTGATATATTACATTATATTAACTAATATTAGCTCACTTAAGATTTCTTTTTCTCACATATGCTACACTTTACATATATGTGATATATGTATTGTTTTCTTTTAACACATAAATATATATGTGATATATATTCATGTGTCATGCTAGGTTACATATGCAACAAGGGTGTATGAGACTAATACCATGCTAGGGTTAAAGTTAGGGTTTGATATTTATCATTTAAATTATCACAAATTAGCGATGACTTAGTCAATGTTTCAAGCTTGGATGAAGCTTGTAGAATATTGACCAAGTCCACTCTTTTGTCATTCCTTAAGATATTTTTTAACCCAACCTTAACCCTTGACCTTGGTTAATTCTCTACATGAGTTAGGCATGGCATAAGAACTCACCATGGTTGCATTTCTAACCTAAGATTATTGTTCATCACTTCATCATCTTCTTCTTCCTCTCATTGAAGCTTTCTAGCTTCATGAAAAGTGATGAAAAATAGTGAGAAAATTAAATCTAAAATGAGTAAAATTCCTACTTCATCATCCTCTACTACTTGCCATTTAGTATAGGTTGTTTGGTTCACTAATTCCACAATTAGTGAAGGGGCAGTTTGGGTTCGTGTCTCCTCGACGTAGATCATCTTCGGCCTCGAAGACTTCGATGCAAGCTTGTTCATTTCTTCATGGGAGCCTCTTTAGAGTCTGAGAGTTCACGAACGCAGCGAAGCAACTCCTACACGGAGCTAATGAAGTGAAGGACCGGTCTACAAAGGTTATATTCCTTATTCACTTGTATGCAAAGTTGTTTGTATTATCTTTCGTCGGATTTTCTAGTAACGACTCTAGGGTTAGGGTTAGCTAGAGCAACAAATTTTTGAAATTGGCATGGATAATGCCTCCCAAACCCTTGCTGCCGTGCTAGACAACCCTGCAGCGGTAATCGAGTTTTCGGGGCCAAGTTCTAAGGTGTCCGTCCCCTCCTGGAACTGGGTATGTGAAGAATATATATATCTATATATAATACTTAAATACAATATCGACTTGATTATATGAAACTTACCATATACTCGTCCGTGCCCCTGTGTAACGCGAACCATCCCCTGGCAGCAGTGTAAGTGGTGGGGTCTTTTTTTCTGCAATAAAATTAGGATTTATTTCAATAAGTAATTTGCGACAAAGAAAATATATATTCTTAAACGTCGAAATACTCACAAGCTAGTGGTGAGCTCTAGCCTGTGACCGCTTCTTGTGGATCGGGATAGCGCGTTCTCTAACGCCGTTGTTCCGGTTCTCCCTATTGCAACCGACATCGCCATACAAATATAAAGAAGATAATATTATATATCACAAAATATGATTTCATTTTATATTATTATAATTTTAATAATTAAATTTATACCTGAACATCATCGCGCTCGTAATATGTGACCAGCAGCGACCAATCCTCTCTCGGGACATCCTGAAAAATGGCCTCCTTCATCGCCTCCCACTCCTCCTCAGTTTTCGCGGCTCAGGGAATGTAATGATCCTTTCTTAATTCATATTGGCATCTGATTAGTTCAAAAAAAGTGTGTCTATGAGTGTTCTAATTACCACAATCAATAACTATGTCGCAACAGCCAGACGCTAATGTGTACGGGTTGTTCACAAGGAAACGGTGAACTACTTATCTTGTTTTAGACGATCTAATAGAAGAAATGTAGGATTTTTATCGTATTATACTAGGAAGTTTTGAAAAGTTTATAAGAGAAGGGCTTATAGGGTTTATAGGATTTAGTAGTTAATAGATGGAGTTTTAAAAATAATTCTTTTTATCTTTTACTTATTTAATACTAGAGAAATAGCTATGAATATGGATTAGGGTTCTTGGAGAGAATTAGGGTTTCCCTCTACTGACCTTTGTCTTTCTATTGGTTCCTATTTATCTCAAGCATTCAACAAAACAAATATTAACGAATCTTAAATCGTTGTCGTGACTATCATGAATTGATAGTACGCCCGATAAGAGGGTTAATATTTATTTTGCTAAAATTTATAAAAATTAAAATTTTAAAAAGAATTTAAGTGATATTGTTCATCCATTATTCTACCATATCCTACAAACCCTAACAAGTGATAATTTACTCTCTCATTAGGATAAATGAAGTAAAAGAAAAGTTGAAGATGAATGAATCCATAAGAAAATACAGAAATTAAAATCGTGGAAAGTAAATGCAGAAAAGAATTATAGAAAGTAAACGCGGAAAGTAAATGCGACAAAATTAAAAGAAAGAACTAACTATTATTGATTAAACTATTGCATTATAGAAGTTGCTCCGTGAAAAATTAAATTACAAAACACTAGTTTTCTCTAGATTGCTTGATCGGTAGATCAGTCGATTTATTCTTCGCTCGATAGATGATTGAAAGATAGCTCTTGGTCCTTTTATAGGCTATAGAACTTGAAACCCTAGACGTCATATTGAAGTGTGTGCAAAGACGATCAAGAGCCTGAAGTTTCATATCCTACAGCCACCAATAGACCGCGGTTTAGCCACCCTTTACTCCTATTGGCTGCGCGGATCCGCCGCCCTCTTGTGGATTTGAATTTTCAGATTCTTCGTGTCTTCTTCTCTCGATATTTGGAGATTTTTCTGATAAAAATATTCTTAAAATATATCTCTCAGTTTCCCCCGTTGCGAGATTCTTCAATTTGCTCCTGACATTCGGCAGATTTGGCTTGGTGATTTGATTTGCTGTGGATCTCCTACTTATAGTTCATACCTGAAATGATTTATTATAATACCTGCACAATAGCTCAAATCAAATTGTTAGTAACATTTCTTTTATTTGAGATAATATTCCAAGTAATTAATTGATATGATATCTTGATAATATTTGGTTATGAATATTTGGCATAATATGCATATTTTAATTAATAATCTCATGAATATTTTATTTAAATATGATATGCATATATTCCCTAATTATATTAAATTAAGAAACATATGAAAATAATCTTTTTACAAATAAACCCACATATGTTCTTAATTTATAAATAACACCTTTTAATAATTAACAATAATAGGGAAAATATCCATACAAATGTGCAATAAATATGACTGATCAAATACCCCCAAACTTATTTTTGATCGTCCCGAGCAAACTATTTTATTTTCAAAAGAAAAAGAAAAACCCTAGCACACTTTCGTAGGCAACACGATTGCACTTAGCTCGTGCAATAAACTGTTAAACCTTTAGGTGTCTCTAATAAGAGGAGTGTTGTCTCTTAAGAGTTTTCAGTGGATTAAACCCACAAAATCCCAAAATAAAAGAAAGAAAATGAAAATTACATGCAAAGATAAGAAACATATAAAAGAAAAAACTTGAAAATAAGTATTTCAAACCACACTAGCTTTTTAGTTGTCATGAGCCCTATCATAATTGTCTTGAAAAGATTTCGGAAATCATATCATCCCTTAAAAAAACATCGTCTTTAGTCTTCCTCCCTACCTTTCTTCCAGATATCGATCATATAGCCCTAAGTATGTGGAAAAGTCATCCCTACACATGGAGAATTCAATTCAAGCTATCATACCCTTTATCCATATTCCTTAGTAATTTTTAGTCGGTGATTTTTGTAGGTGGGTTTGCTCACACATTCTTCATGCGGCCGATAATACTTCTTGAGGTACTGACCAACCGATTTCCGAATGTGCTCACTTATTAAGGCGTAACACCTAAGACTTAGCAGTGACCCCAAACCAGTTGGTCTAAGGCACTAGGTGATATGGCGCCCTCGCTATATTTTTTTATGTTGTCTTATGTAATTACAAAACCAGTGTTAATTTTTCTGCACCATTTAACTTTTATTGAATTTATATTTTTTTCTTCATACTAAGGCTTCTAGGAAAGAGTATTTCAAGGTATGCTCTACTATCCTAAGTTTCAGGATGTGTGCAAGTGCGTATAGTAGGGTATCAACGTTCAAAAGTTTGGACTCAAGAATAGAGACTATTTTTCAGATTTATTTCTATCCGTAGACCAGTGATTTCTCCATCTTACTAACCCTTGGGACAACTGTTCATAATTACGTATTACTAGTTTCATTTTAAAATATCTAATTTTCTTGCATTTCTTAAATCTTTTCCTTTCTTTCATAATTTTTTTTCACTTTCTAACTTTCATTTTCAAAATTTATGCAATGCAATATTTACATATGATGCGTGCAAACCATCCATACAAACCATCCCTCCAAACTTGTTTGCAGCAGCGTCCTCACTGATATTGTCCTGTAAGCTCAAAGCCTGATGATTAGGAGGAGCAGTTCAATAAGATGGTATAAAGAAGGGGTCAAGAGTGAATGATATTGAAATCCTCCCCCAAACTTGTTCTTGACTCACAATCGTGCAAAAATTTCCTTTCTTTCAAGAGCAATTTAAAAATATTTTTCTTCTTCCCCCTCCCAAACTTAAGTAAAACAGTGTTTTCATTAAAATGCAACATAAGAGGGAGGGGGTAAATATTATCGGTCTACACAAAACTTTACAAAGACCAAAAGTCAACACTAACCAATCAAATATTTTATCATAATAAGACCATGGCGGGTAGAAGAATGCGAAACGGATGTACGTGAAGAAGACTCGAGAATGTATAAAAATGGAGGTTGTATCATCTCTTGAGTAGAAGAAACAGAAATGAGAGTAACGATAAGAGATAAAGTGGGGGGAAATAAGAGGTGTAATCGAAAGGTTTTACGTCTCGGTTGGTGGAGACGAAAAGTGAGTGTGAATGAAAACGAGAATGCGTAAGGTAAGGAATAGGTAGAATAGTCGTATTTTCGTATCTGATATGAAGAAGGGGTGGCAGTTCAACTTCTTCGACCTCAAAAGGAGGCATATGAATTTCCGGTAGAGGTTTATACATCACAACATCCAAGTCTTCAAGGAACGCGAGTTCTTCGACGAAAATGCTTTCAAAATTTTCATCGATAGTCCAATTGATGATCTCAACGGAAGTAAAGGAATCGATATCTATGTTAGTGGAATAAGCAGATTCACTGGGAAGATTTAAAGTTTCAAGATCAATGTGTTGCGCACCAGGATTCAAAACATTCGATTTGTCAGAAATTATGAAGGTAGGAGACTCGAAAAGCTCATCAACCTTATTTTCAAAAGAGTCTAACCCGAGTGGTCTTTCAAGAATCATAGAACTCGAAATATCGGAGTGTGGTTCATCAAATCTAAGTGGAATTGAAAGAAGCTAAGAAGAACCAATGAAAGTCTGTAATGAAATGGGTAAATGAACTTGGGTGTTGAGCATTGTTGATCCGGATATGGGAGATGAAGGCTGAATATTGTTTTGCATATCGGATAGGTTGGTCGTAAGAATATGATCGGTTAATTGCACAGGAAAATGTTCACATTCAATGGAAGGGACATGATGGGTCGGGGAATCCAACTCATCAAACATAGCGAGTTCATCTTTAAAGATATTCTCATCACCGATCTCACTAGCACTTTCAGTCAAATCAAACGAATAGTTCTTTAAAAACTCATCAATTATATTATCCTCAATCGATGGATCACTAAGTTCACTTGATGGAATTGGAAGGATTGAAATGTCAAGTTTAGTCGGATAAGGATCGATTTGATTTGGAATGGTGTAAGACTCTCTTTCACACTCATGATTGGACAAGTCAAACATGTTAGTCTTGGACACCTCATCAATTAGATTATTAAGCGGTTGACCATCAAATACATTTGGTTGGATTTCAGGATGGAAGGTGTTGAGATCAAAATAATTGGTTTTGGTTTGACTTGGAGGGATCTCTTGTTCTTTTTCACTACATAATTCCAACTCTACATTAAGACTAGACATGGTTTGTAAAGAAGTTTCAATAAAGGATTCTCTTTGAACCGTGGAACTTCCTAATTGATATTTAGAAGCACTGTCAAGAGAAGGTGAAAAAGTTGAGTATGGTTGGAATGTGTTTAATTGTTGGCTACAGGCGAGGTCAATATGTTCCGCAATGGACATGGGTTTACGAATTGCCACATTTCCCTCAAGAGAAATATCAACATGAGAGGGTGTGAAAGTTAGTACTGTTGATAAGAGTTAGAATGGTGGATCCTATTTTCATAGATAGGATTAGGATCAACATTATGATATGAAGAAGATTGAGATTGGTTAAATTGTTGGCGACTGGTTTTTGCAATTTACTCAGCAATGGTCATGGGTGTAAAAGTAGCCATTTTCGCCTCAAAAGGAGTCAATATTTTCATATGGAAATAATTGTAATTATTGTCCTAACGATTTTGGAGCAGTGAAAGGTATGAAACTTTGGCTACGGGCCTTAATAATATGCTCAGCAATGGACATGAGTTTAAATGTTTCCTTACTAGCCGTAAAAAGATTATCAACATAAGAAGGTGTTGAATTTTGACACGGTTGATAGAATCTTGAGTGAGATGTCCAACTGTTATTTCTAGAGCGTTATATCCTATCCCTTAAAGAAATGGTGGGGTTGAAAGTTCTACCCAAATAATAACGATATAAAGAATATCTTGTTGTGTGTAGCAAAACTCGCCAAGAGTTGGTCGGTTTGGATTACCCAGCATAAGAGAATGAAAAGAAAAGAGGGTGAAATGGTAATTGTTTTAAGCTCTTTTTTTTTGAATTTTTGAAATTGTTTTTCTTTGAAAGATGGACTCGACTCAACCAATCACAAACGTGCACAAACAATCCTTAGATCTAGGGTCACCTAGGTCAAATCACTAGACCATGCCTAGACTTCCAAAGGACAAGACGTAGGATAAATTCTCTATCACCTTCTTATCAATCTTGCAGCCAGGTAAGTGGGAGGTATCCGCTATGCGAATCACCAAAATAGCGGGCCTAATTAAGTAAACCACTTTCCTTAGTCAGACTTGCCTTAGACACCACAAGAGAAATGCGAAGACGTAATATATTACCCACGACCCTCATTTATCCTGATTGAGCGCGATTGTCCTTAGAAGCTTGGTCTAGATATTTTTTTATTAATGTAGGGTGATGCATATGCTCGTTTGTGATTTTTGGCGTCTAGGAAGGATGATGAAATCCCTACCTAATCTGAATTTGGGTTTCTTGCCCCTTAATGTCCATTTTAAATATGCATAACAAACCAAAATCTAAAACATGCAAAAAGATTTTTAGCAGCGCTGTTTGCAAAGAATCCTGCAGGTAAAAATAGTTTATTGGAGCTTCAGAGGAGAGAGGAAGACAATAGAATAATACCGGAAATATTTAGGGGCTTAACTCCCGAAAATGGCTGCTGTTTAGCCGCCAAACACCTTTTTTGGCCGCGGTTCCGCCGCCGTCAGATGAGATATCCCCTTCAAATTTTGGCTCTATACTTCAATGCTTCTCTGCTTCTATTTGACAATATCTGAATCTCTATTGGGTCGCTCCAAGTGCTCCGGATTTCTCGCAAAACTCACACAAAAATCGTTAAAAATACAAAATGTTGTTTTTTATTTCTATTTTTTTTAATTTTTCTGGTTTTATATTAGAAATCAACCCGAATAACAAGAAAAATGTTACAACCATTTTCCCGGAAACGATGCCATTTGATTGATTCGAAAAAGTGTGTTTATGAGTGTTCTAATTACCGTAATCAATAACGGTGTCGCAATATCTAGCTGCTAGTGAGAACGAGTCGTCCATAGAGAAATGGTGAACTGCTTATCTTGTTTTAGACGAGTTAATAGAAAAAGGTGGGATTCTTATCGTTTTATACTAGGAAGTTTTGAAAAGTTTATAAGAGAAGGGCTTATAGGGTTTATACGATTTAGTAGTTAATGGATGAAGTTTTAAAAATAATTCTTTTTATCTTTAAATTATTTAATACTAGAGAAATATCTATGAATGTGGATTCGAGTTTTTAGAGGGAATTAGGGTGTCCCTCTACTGACCTTTATCCTTCTTTAACGACTCTGAAATCTTTATATAGAAATTTTCTTGTTAAGAAAAATGTAATATAGCTTGTGTAAGAGTTAAAAGTTATTTCTATTAAATAAAATCAAGAAACAACTTGTAGCTCACTGGTAAAGCTTTTGAACTGCTGTGATGTAGCTTGTATGTTCGATTTCCATCAGACACAATTTTTTTTCTGATTTTTCTTTTTAATTTTGGAAGCCCAAAAGGTTACATATGTAATACATGGGGAAATGAAAAGTTCAAAAAAATCAAACTTGTGCAAAATATTGTAAACACAAAAAAACCGATGTGGCACGAATCTCGAAGCATGATCTCGAGATCCGACCGGCCAAATTGGCGATAGGGTCGGCGGGGACGATTCTGATGAGCCCATTTTGATCCGTGCTTTGCACGCTTGTCTCTTCAGCTTCTCTTAACTCCTCTGCACTGTTTGATTTACCTGTAATCAAACAGAGACCTTTCATTCACCAATTAACACCATTTTAATATTTTTTAATCCAAAATTTTAATTTCCAAACCCTAATTCTCCACTATAAATACTACCCCATACTTTAGCTTAGCATCATTCTGAAAATTCTAACAAAAATTCTCTCAAAAAGTTCCTAAGTGTAAGTGGAGTTAAGTGGAGTTAGCAAGCAAGCTTGTTCCGTCGATGATCGAATCCATTTTCGGAGCTCCCGCGACGCCATGAAGACACTACTTCTCTTCCTCATCCTTTTCTTAAGATTTTCAAACCGTAAGTCCTTCCCAACTCTCCTGCCTTTCATTGAAATTCATCTCCAAATCATATATCGATAAAGTGGAGTTATTACCGACACCTTTCTTTTCTAAACCCTAGAACTCCTTTTTTCTTTATATATTGGTCAATCTAATTTTACTACATTATTTGTAACTTTAATTACCATTGTTTAGATTCAAGTATTATCAAAATTCTCATGTGAAACAACCATAAAGCTAACTTTTCAATAAAATACCTTGAACTTTATTTTCACATCTTTTCAATAAAATGTTTAAACAATACTTTTAGGAAAACTTCACGGGGTAATGACCTACCCTACACACACACTTTGGTCTCATAGCACGATGCTTAAACACATGTATATATGATTCAAAGAAAAACTTTACAAGAAAATATCACATCTTTTAAAAAAAACGGGTTTCTTTTAAAAGGGTATTTTGGTAATCCTTGGCAAATACGCCTCTACAACTCTCGTTAGGGGACCTGCTAATGGATGGTGCAGATTATCAGACATCTTTGGGATAGTAGAGCGAGATGCAGAACTTTTCTTGGAGTATTCGATCTCGAAAGGAAATAAAATACGGTTTTTATGAAATGCGAATTTCTAAATAAAAATAATTTTTTAAAATTATATAAAAATTATATGTCCATATTTTCATTATATTATGAAACTATATTTTTTTTAAAATGAAAGATTAAAAAAATATTAATAAAATACCATCACGATACCAAGAAGGACTAGTTTTCAATAAAATACCATAAACTTTTAAAAGCTAAGTATTTATCAATAAAATAACCCAATACTTAAAATACATGTTCATGAAAACTCTTAGTAATACAAATCGCCCTCGAGATTTATTTTTAATATATCTTAAAATATTTTTCATAAAACCCCCTCGAGATATACAAAACAATATTTTAAGGACTTTAGTAAATATAGGTTTAAGCGGGATCAATTCTCTTGAGCCTCAGGAAGCCGGAGAAAGTGAGTGCTTGTCTATTTATGTTGGATAACTTAACGGAGTTATCAACGGTAATTATCTTGGAAAAAGACACAAATCTTGCCGTTCATGTGCAGCAGTTGCCGATTACTCTCGAACCTAAGAATTCAGGAGTTAAATAAGTTTACAAGTGTCTGACTCAATCTGAGTCCAAACTCAAACCTGAATCCAAAATCAAACACGAACTGAATACTTGTTCATGAACATGAATACTTGAATTCAAATATCAAACTCAAACTTGCGTACTTGACTCGACTTGACCGAACCATGGTTATAATTTGACATGAACTCAACATGACTACTTGCACACATGATTACATTCGGAACATGAACCTGGACATTTTATATCCATGTTTTTGGTCAAGACCTGTAAACATAATCTATACAATACATTACGCGGGGATAAAGGGGTACATTGGTACGGAACGTATTTCGTGGCACGAGAGGTCACTTAAAAGACACCTACATAAATTCAAGTGTCGTTGTCCCATGGGTTATAACGGGGCCTTGTACTACATGATACCATAGTCCACGGGGTAAGATGGACTCTTCTCATATACATGAATACATTTTTTTTTATTAAACTATAAATAACCATCTTAGAATAACTATTTTATACCTGTGAACGATCATATACAACTTTCCCTGTTCACTTCACATTATATATTACCTTCTATTTTCTTCTTTTGGGACTTACCGAGTGCTAGTTCGCTAACGACATTCCTTTCTGTTTCTTTGTTTGGAATGTTCGTCAGGAGGACCGGACTCTAAAGAGATAGAGCCGAGCGAGGAGGACTTGGACCAACTTACAGTTCAGCCTGACTACTAATTCTTCTTGCACTTATTTTCTGTATGCCATTGTTTAAGCATTTGTTTTATATCATTATAACTTTTAATTTCAAACTGTTGTATGTAAAGTTGAATATAAATAAAGTTGTTGTTTTATTTTATTACTCTTGTCATTCTTGTTCATTTATATATTGCTTAATTACGCTTAACGTATTTATTTCATAGTAAATACGTTGCGGGCTTATCATGTCACCATTTCCGTCTATTAGGAAGTGGGGCGTGACACCTTCCATTGATCTCTATTTATTTCAAGCCCTCAACAAAGCAAGTATTAACGAATCTCAAATCGTGGTCGTGACTATCATGAATTGATAGTACGCCCGATAAGAGGGTTAATATTCATTTTACTAAAGTTTATAAAAACTGAAACTTTAAAAAGAATTTAAGTGATATTGTTCATCCATTATTCTACTCTATCCTTCAAACCCTAACAAGTGAGAATTTACTCGCTCATTAGGATGAATGAAGTAAAAAAAAGGTTGAAAATGAATGAATCCATAAGAAAATACAGAAATTAAAATCGCGGAAAGTAAATGTAGAAAGGAATTGCAGAAAGTAAACGCGGAAAGTAAATGCGGCAAAATTAATAGAAAGAACTACCTTTTATTGAATAAACTATTGCTACAGAAGTTGCTCGCTGAAAAAGTAAATTAGAGAACCCTATTTTTCTCTAGATTACTTGATCGGTAGATCAGTCGATTGATTCTTCGATCGATAGATGATTGACAGATAGCTTTCAGTCCTTTTATAGGCTCTGAAACTTGAAACCCTAGACGTCATTTTGAAGTGTGTGCAAAGATGATCAAGACTCTGAAATTTCATATCCTACGGCCACCAATAGACCGCGGTTTAGCCGCCCTTTAACCCTATTAGTCGCGGATCCGCTGCCCTCTATTGGGTTTGAATTTCCAGATTCTTCGTATCTTCTTCTTTCGATATTTGGAGATCTTTCTGATAAAAATATTCTGAAAATATATCTTTTAGTCTCTGTCGTTGCGAGATTCTTCAATTTGCTCAAAACATTCGGCAAATTTGGCTTGGTGATTCGATTTGCTGTGGATCTCCTACTTATAGTTCAGACCTGAGCTGATTTATTATAATACCTGCACAATATCTCAAAACACATTGTTAGTAACATTTTTATATTTGAGATAATATTCCAAGTAATTAATTGATTTGATATCTTGATAATATTTGGTTAGGGATATTTGGCATGATATGCATATTTTAATTAATAATCTCATGAATATTTTATTTAAATATGATATGCATATATTCCCTAATTATATTAATTATAAATTAAGAAATATATGACAATAATCTTTTTACAAATAAACCCACATATGTTCTTAATTTACAAATAACACCTTTTAGTGATTAATAATAATAGGGAAAATATCCATACAAATGTGCAATAAATATGACTGATCAGCGTCTCCTCTTGATAGCCTGGCACTTGCATATGACCCAGTCTGTGGCCTGATGTGCATCGAATGACGTAGGAATGCCATCCTCGTAGATGACGCTGATGAATCTGTAATGTCCCTGGGTCTGAAATTACAATAATTTTTATATATATATATATATATAACAAAGATTAAATTTAAATGTATAAAAGGTTATATGATACCGTGGCCGCTGCTAAAAACTACCGAACATAGTCTGTCTGGTATGAGATCCACCTAATACGGAGCAGGTATCTATAGTAAGTATGGATCTCCGCTCCCATGTAATTCCCCACTTGGTCGAGTAATGACCAACGGGCACACCTGATACAGTCCACTCCAGCGTCTATGGAGCAACGTCTGGGGCTGCTCTGGAGGAGGAGGGTTTAGTAGGACCCCTCATCCTAAGACTAGTAGAGCCTGCAAAAAGATAGATATACAGACACAATATTATAATATTCAAAGTGTATATATAGAATTTGATAAATTTAAATTACAATCATTATTTAAAACCTTTAAGAAATAATAATTATACCTGACATCCCCGGCATGGCGCCAGAACCGATTCCAGATCCCATGCCGTCAGTACCATGCATGACTACAAACAGTAAACGATTAGATGATTCGATAGAATTATTTTAATAGAAAACTAAAAAATGAATAGATAACTATATACCATGTGCAAAAGGAGTGACTAGGGTAGGAGGATCTGCTACCTCACTAATAGGGTAGGCAGCGGGTCCTGTGGCGCTGCGGCTGCTGTGGGTGGTAGGGGTCCTGTAGGAAGGACGCCGATAGGAGAGGCCATGGTAGGAGGGGTGGTAAGAGGGTTTCCTGAAGGAGGGATGGTAGGAGGGTCATGGTAGGTGGGGCGCTAGTACGGAGGGGGGCGTGGATAGGGGTAAGTGCTGCTGCAGCTATTGACATCCCGCCAATTTCATCTAGTCGTCATTTCCTATGACGTCTAGAGCCGAATCCATAGCCTCCCATCAGACCCTACATATTTATTCAAGTATTAAAAATTTACTTATAAATATTAGACAATTTAAAACATTTTGTTCAATTTCAATACCTAGCAGTTTTGTTCGGTGCATTAGCTGATGATTTGTTGGGTGGATTATCAAAATCTTGATATGTGACAATCACTTGGCTCATGTCATGTCTTATTAATGTATTGATGGACGAAAAAGAATAGTTTGGATCGTTGGTACGTTTAATAGAAGGACCGAGACGTGTTATCGCCTCTTCCTCATCACCCTCATCTTCAGAGTCACTCAACGTCGGCACATTATAATACTCTCTTGGTTTCCAATGACAAACAACACTCCAGTCAGCCTTCTTTAGGTCCCGAGAATAATATATTTTTGTTGCCATCGATAGAAAGATAAACTTATCGTATTCATAGGCCGTCTGTTTGGTGTTTACTGAAGTGAGTTTGTATTCATCGACCTTCATACCCTGTTCAGACTTGGTATCGTACCATCTACATTGGAATATAAAAAGGGGAAGCCTTATGAATATATAAGACCGCTATAATCTGCTCAAGAACACGGTAGTAAGGATTTTCTCTGTTGTCAGAGGTTGCGACGCCGCTATTTTGCGTAGCTCTAATGCGTTCTGTCCTTTCGATATCAAATTTGTAGCTGGAAACCCCATACCCATTGTACAACATTGCAATTGATAGACCGATTAAAACGTCTTGGACCTCTCTATCAATCTGCTCATCACGATTCATTTTTCCATCGACTTCTTCTTTATACCAAGCGATGAAAGTGTGTCTCTGTTCTTCTTCGATTCTGTCATCTGACTACGTCCTAAGATTCGATTTCTTGAGTATAGTTTTGCGCGCCCTGTTCATTAATTTATAGTTATATTAGTTAGATTATACTCTATTTAAACCGGTTTAAATGGATGAAATTAGAAAAACTTACTCTGCATATTTAGAAAACATTCGTTGTTTAGAAAGATGAACGCATGTAAACCGCCAATGAGATCGTGATACATGTTTTTTAGCTTTCTTGATCCAATTAGACCGTCAGGAACACGCAGCGGTTTGTTCAGCTTCATCCTAATATCTTCGTTCAGGAAACGAGCACGGAAAGACGTGACTTCTTCCAAGATATAAGCTTCCGCAATTGAACCTTCAGGACGATACTTATTGCAAATATAGTATTTTAAAGTTAATAGATATCAATTGAAAATATGGGATATTAATAGTACACGATAATGTTTTGCAATTTAAATGATTAATAATAAACATTTTCATACCTCTCGATGGGATACATCCAACGGTAATGCACTGGACCGCTAATCTTGACCTCGGTTGCCAAATGAACATACAGGTGAACAATAATGTCAAAAAATAAGGTAGAAAGATAGTTTCGATCTTGCAAAGGATCATAGGAATATATTTTTTTAGTTCCGCTATCTCATTGACGTCTATGTTTTTGGAACACAATTGGCGAAAATACATACAAAAGTTGTTAAGAAAGAGACCAACTTCGGATTTTACCGATACTCTCGTGCATAAAGGAAGAAGGTGTTGCATCAATATATGGTAGTCGTGGCTCTTGAGTCCTACGATTTTTCCATTTTCTAATTTTACCTGTTTGGAAATATTTGATAGGAACCCATTGGGGACTTTCAATTCTTTCAATACCAGCAGGAACTGCCACTTCTACTTTTTGTCCAGATTGTAGATTGTCGATGGGATCTCGTAATAACCTGGTTTACCAACCACAGGCCGAGAATTCAATTCTTCTTTAATGGACAAACCATCCAAATCCTTCAAATCACGGTGAGCGTTGAGATTGTCCTTCGTTTTTTCATCCTTACATAGCAGAAGATTGATGACGTGTTTAGAGAAACCCTTCTCGATATGCATAACATCTAAATTGTGAAGGAGCGGTAAATCAGACCAGTACAAGAGTTGAAATAAACCACTTAGTTTCTTTGAACCGGTTGGGCAGGGCATTGCTTCTTTGTTTTGTTTTTTTTTCCGAATGTGATATTTTGAAAACCTCTCTATTTTTGCAATATGTTGTTACCGGAAAATGGTTTAGGAAGCCTGCCGGTCTCCGTCTTTCCGTTGAACAATTTTTTATTCTTTCTGAATCTGTGAGTTATAGACAAGAAACGTTGGTGATCCATAAATGACTCTTTCCTGCTAAATTTCAAGTGTATGAAGCTCATATGAATATGACAACTAGGGCACGCAAGCTTACTATAAGTTGTCCACCCTGACAGCATGTCGTAGGTAGGAAAATCATTAATAGTCCACAACAAAGCAACCCACATCTAAATTTTTTTTATCATCTGCGTCATAAGTTCTCACGCCAGGTTCCTACAGCAAATTTAACGCATCGATCAAGATTTGAAGGTACAGGTCGATGTTTTTCCTAGGAGATGAGGGACCGTCGATTAAAAGTTTGAACGTAAAATAAGACTGCGTCATAGCCCTCCATAGCGGCAGATTGTATATAGTCACCATAACGGGCCAAGTACTATGAGTCATCCCAAATGGACTGAAACCGTCGCTCGCAATTTCCAGCCTCACGTTATGTGGGTCTACGCTGAATGAAGGATGTTTTTCATCTAAAACTTTCCACGATATCGAATTTCTGAGATGACTCATTTTTCCCTCTTCACGAGGTGCTTTATGGTGCCACTGTTAGTGATATATGACTTAGAGGCCATTATTGTATAGTACTAGATTGTATATTAAATTTTGGAAGTTTGGTATATATACATATATACTAACAGTCTTGCTCAACGTGATAGTATGCTATCTTCTTTGAGTCTATCTTAACATGTGTATATGTTTCTTTTAATATATCGCTAGTACATGTTGATAGAGCTCTTAGAATCTTTACTTGACTACCAGCGTTGTGATGCAGTCACACTAGTGAGAGCTGGGTAGTCTATAAGCACATCCTTAAATTTGTCCCTAGTCGTAGGATTATCGAGACTGAGCATCGATACTACAGAGTAGGCTAGTGTATACGCTTCTTATCCCCGTCAGGGGAGGTAGCCTGTCCCACAACCATTGGTATACGAAACCAAAGATAATATACAGGTGCTCATTAGGTTATGAGTTACACTGGACGGACTCGCTAGGAACTGCTGGTTGGTATTATACCTATCGTCAGTTAGCAGTTCCCCGGTGACATGAGTACAGATTAGTTCGTTGACTTGACATCACTGTTCTTCTCGAGTGTGTTCCCACTGTACTTAGATTACTACCCTACTACGGCTAAAATGAGTCGTGCAAACAGGTAGTAGTTGGGTGCAGCCCCGAATCACTTGGAGGCAGTAGGGGTTAGAAGGGATTCGTCTCTCCTGGTATGGGGAGTTGATATCACGCTGTGTACAACTGGCCAATACAAAAAGTCCCTATCCAGGACAAGTGAGATTTACTGGTAAGTACACCAGTAGTTTCTCAGGGTGTATTGGGTTCCACACCGACACAACTTATTGCGCTATTAGAGGTCCGACGTTTACCACCTCTTAGGCCCGATATGCGATACTCTTAGACGAACAGATCGGGCTGTACAGAGAATGTCACCTATAGGCTCAGTAGGGTTTTCGGATGAGTTATCGTGTCGATCTTCCCTTAGACAGATACCTGCATGGCCGTTACGTACAGTTAGTGCCACTGACATCTTGCGGTTAAACCCATTGCCAGCGTATTGTCGAGTCTTTAGAGTTCCACACAAAGGGTTTCCCAATTCAGACGAAACGGTGTAGTTTGCATATGGTTTTATGCAGGGGTGTTCAATTGAACACGTATATTTATACACGTGCTTTAATCGGACGATTTAGTAGTACTAGAAGGTTTAAAAGACAACCAGTTTTGATGCTACTATTATATTGCTCTCTTTTGGGTATTTGTATTTTAATACGAATACGGTATTTATACTAATACGTGTATTTGTATAAATACAGGTATTTGTGCTTTGATACAAATACATGTATTTCTTTCTAAATATGAATACGCGTATTTTGTATTTTCGGTATAAATACGGTATTTGTATTTTGGTAGAAGTACGGTATACGTATTTATACGGGTTTCAGTATACTTGTTTATATACATGCATTTATATTTATATATTTGTATGTATATGTATAATTGATGAGGTGGCTATACTCTATCCTTTTTCCTTCAATATAAATAAGGAATTGTGTGGACTTGTGACTCACCCTAGTGAGTCACTAAGCCCACCCACTCTTTTGTTTTGGGTGTGAAGAGATAAGTGAGAGTATGTGAGATATTTTTGAGAGAGGTTGATATTTTTCATCACTTGAAGAAATTTCTTTAGTTTCTACCTCTTCTTCTTCCTCAATTTTCTCACTTGAGCTTTGAGGATTAAAAGAGAGCATTTAGTTTCACAAACTACACCGCTTTAAGCATCTTGTCCCAGCAAGACTTGATCTTTAGTTGCTTTGGACGAAGCTTTCGCTTGAATCGGCATCCTCGGATGGATCGTCTTTGACACGGAAGATCTTCTTCGAGAGCTCGTTCTATCAACCCAAGAAGTTTGTGGAGTCCACCTTTCAAAACCCGTAGGACCATTTACAAAGGTTGTAATCCCAACCTAGTAGCTAAAACTCCTAATTAGGGTTTAGTGTTTGGGCTTGTATCCTGGGATTTTAGTGTATTGTGCTCAAGATTTTAAAGTTTTTGATTCCCGTAGTTGTCATGAAATGGGGCACATATACACTAACACTGGTATCAGAGCCTACCCAAACACTTAACTATCTGAATAGACAAGGTTAGAGTTTTGAAACCGAAATAACTCCGTAACGTTAAATCCTTGATCCAAGTTGCTGTCGATTTTTCAAGAGCTTCTAAATTTTTTTTAAACAATTGCAGAATACTCTTCATATTGTAGCTAGAACACCTGAGAAAAACGAGGCACAGATTCCAAACAAAAACCGCCAGAATTGGAGAAATTCCCGCCATTGGTGGTGGTTTACTGTGTGACTCTGGTTTCGTATTTCTTATGGTGTTTTGTAATCTTGGATTTAGGATTTATGCTATTGTTTGATTTTGCCCAGATTTCATCTAGTGTTATTTTTTACTTGGGCAATATGGAGTATTTCTAAGTTGAAATTTTAATATCGTTTATTCGTTTTAAGTTTGCATATGTGTTTCTAAATTTCGACTAATTGCTAAACGTCAATTAGTAGGGATTAAAAATATCTAGTATCTTGTGATTGCGGTTTGTGGATATGAAGAATTGGATCGTCATGATTGAATAGCCGGAGATGTGAGAAGAGTGTTCTTTTCTTTCATTCATGTAATTTGTAAAGTGATATAATATTCTTTTGCGGGGCACATCCGGGTTGAGATTGCAGCCACCATTGTATTATTTCATTTAATTTTTATTACACCTAGGATAGACCCACGGTGTGGTGCACAAACTACCAGGTTCTTGAAGTGCCGAGTGGCCTACTCATTTTATTGAGGCAGGTTGCTTCACTTAGGTGATTTGGCGGGTAGTTTGCCACACCCGTAGAGGTCTAGGGTGAGGGTTTGTCTCTTCATCACGACCATGGAATCGGCTTTTCGTTAGAGGCTAAAACGAAATACGGAAATCCTAGTATATCTAATATATTCATCTGTGTTGCTGTAATCTATGATCTGGAATGGCTATTACTGCGTGAAACGAATGGCTATATATATAGATTATATACAATAAGCGTTGCTTATGTTTTGCACCTATGCTAGCCCTGCCCCTGCTCTGCCATTAATTAAGTAACCTAACGGTGTAAGACGGGGCCCGTGGCGAATACGGATGGCATAAGCGTACGTTTTATTTTCGTTTCTTTCTGTAATGATAGGGTTAAATGATGGAACGATATTAATATTGATTAATACAAAGAAAACAAACCAAAATTAAATCGTTGTAACAATTTCAAAACCACTTGGTTTTCTTTAAAAATAACTTTTAAAAGCGGAGCCTAAACCACTCTTTTTAAAAGCTGTCATGATTCTTTCGACTATATCAAGTTCATTACGTTAACGGTTTTCGCAAAAACCAGACATAGCCCTCTGTCATTTCAGATGGGTATTCAGTAATATTCAAGCTATGTATTTTGACCTTTACCACAGCATAATGATTGGTAGCTGCTGGGTATTCATCTGTAGCATAGATAGTTGTATTAATTTGGGACAAGTGTACAGCTATTTTGGCTTTCGTCAAGGGTTTGTATGAATGGGTTCAGATTAACCTGGACAATTAAGGGTTGAACTTGACTTGCATCTTATGATATTTTGTCCTTCATCAAGGTCATAAGCGCCCGGGGCAAAAATCCACATCGGGAGTTTCAACGGAAAAGGAAACTTGCTAGTTTTGCATACCATCTGAAGTGTGATGATTTTGGTAGAATTCCTTCAAAGTTATCACACAATGGTAGTTGGATCCCGATCCCACCGTAAGTTTTATTATTCCTTGGGAGAGTTTTACACTTTACAATCAATACTATAAACCAAGTAGGTGTCTAGAACAGTATTAGCAGGGCTATACCTCCAGGAAAAAGAGGTTTTTCGCGAAAGCATTGTGAAACCTCCCTCGAAGTACCGACACTAGCCTGACCGAAAGGTTAAGCAAGAATTGTAGGGTGCGATTAATCCCGACTAATTCTTCTTTTATGGTTTGAAGGAGGATTTGAGGAAACAGTAGGAGCTATCCTGTTTAGATAAACTAATAACCAATCTAAACTTACAAGAGTATCATGCTGAGTGTTTTCTTCTCTCTCTCTCTCTCCTAATTGCAGCGACTAAGATGACCGGGATTAAGTTACTATTAGATAAATATATATTTATGGGGCCAAACTATAAAGATTGGCTAAGAAATGTTCAGATGGCCATTACCTATAACAAGATGGGCTACCTCCTTACTACTAATGCCCCCGCCGTCCCAGGTCCAGATTCCATCGTCACGGATATTGAGATCCGTAAGACATGGGAAATAGACAGTGCGAAAGCTAAGTGCCTCATGTTAGCTTCTATGGATATTGAACACCAGAGACGTCATGAGAATATGGACCTTGCTTCCATATTCCTCTATACCAAAGATTTATATGGAGAGCAATCTTGTATTGCAAGATATAAGACCTCAAAGAAATTGTTTCAGACGAGGTTGGCTATCGGGTCATCGATAGGGGACCATGTTCTTAAGATGATCAGTTATATTGAAGAGCTCGCGGACCATGGGACCACGTTGGAGAACGAGTTGTACACAAACTTGATTATATAGTCCCTCCCCTCTACCTCTGCCCAGTTTATATTGAATTTCAATATTCAAGGGAAGGAAGTTACACTTTTAGAAATTCTTAACATGTTGAGGAGTGCAAAGGGCACCCTGAAGAAATCTAGGGAGACACCCACTCTACTTGTTGGGGAACATTCTTCCTCTAGATCTAAGACGAAATCTAAGGGGAAGAAGAAGAAAACCCCTACCAAATCGAAAAGTGGTGTCGGTAAGGTACAGGGAAAGGGCAAGGCAAATGTTGGGAGGGCAACAGTGAAAAAGGAGGAATGCTTCTATTATCATAGGAAAGGCCATTGGAAGAAGGACTACAGGGCTAGAAAGCCAGGAACCAGGATTCAACGTAAGTTGTGGTTTCGACTTCAAGTGTGTTTATGATTGAAAACTGTCTGTCAATCAACTTTACTTCCTGGATATTGGATACCGGTTCAGGATCTCATATCTGTAATTCATTGCAGGTACTGAAAAGCCGTAGAGTTATAAAGGCAGGTGATATGACCTTTAGGGTTTCTAACGAAGCGAGCGTGGATGCTGTTTCCGTAGGGGAATATCATTTAGGATTGACAAGTGGACATATTTTGGTTTTGCATAATTGTTTTTGTGTACCAAGTTTGACGTGCAATATCATTTCTGTATCTTTACTATTTAAAGAATGTTATGATTTTACATTTATAAGCGATGTTGTAAGCATCCACCTTAATCATGGTTTGATTGAGTCTGGTACACTAGAAAACGGTATATACATATTAAATCAACATTCAGTTTTTAATGTCCAGAACACACTCAAATGAAAGTCTCTTGAGTTAAATCAATATTTCTTATGGTATTGTAGACTAGGTTACATCAATGAAACACGGTTGACGAAGTTACATAGAGAGGGATTTTTGGATCCGTTTGAATATCTGTCTTATGCAACTTTTCAAACATATCTCAAAAGAAAGGCTTACTCTTCCATACACACCTCAACACAATGGTGTATTAAAAAGGCGGAATTGCACCTTATTGGATACGGTGCGTTCCATGATAAGTAATGCTGAGTTACCACGATCCTTCTAGAGTTGTGCATTAGAATATGCTGCATATCTTTTGAGCAAAGTTCCTACTAAGTCGGTTCCTAGCACACCATATGAAATGTGGAGTGGGAAGAAACCCTATATTAAGTATCTAAAGATATGGGGATGTCCATTTTTTGTCAAAAAGAATCATGCGGACAGGCTTGAGGTACGATCAGTACTGTGTAAGTTTGTAGGATACCCAAGGAACTTCGAGGGTATCTTTTTTATTACGCAGATGAAAAAAAGGTTTTTGTTTCTCGGCATGCCCACTTTCTGGAGAATCAATTTCTTAAAAAAGAAATAAGTTGGAGTGCAATAGAACTGGAAGAAATTCCAGAGCCACAATCAATTACTGAAAGTATGGTATAACCAGAAGTTTCAAAAGAAACGGACGTCCCTGCGCCACTCCGCGGATCTAGTAGGAAGTCCCATCCGTCTGAGAGATACTACGGTTTTCTCGTAGATGGGGATAAAGAGGATTGCATCATCGATGATGATGAGCCGACTACTTTCCAGCCGGCCATTACGAGCAGAGACTCAGTAAAGTAGCTGGATGCAATGCGGACCGAAATGGAATCCATGTACACCAACAAAGTTTAGATTTTGGACATTGCACCTCAAGGGATAAAACCCGTAGACTGCAAATGGATCTTTAGAAAGAAGATTGGTGCAGATGGACATGTTGAAAGCTATAAGGCTAGACTTGTAGCAAAAGGTTTTCGTCAAAGATCTGGCTGGGACTATGATTAAACCTTTTCTCCAGTGGCTATGTTTAAATCCATTCGGATCCTACTTGCCATTGCTGCCTTAAATAATTATGAAATTTGTCAGATGGACGTAAGGACCGTTTTTCTGAATGGAAATTTGGAAGAGTGTGTTTATATGGATCAACCAGAGGGTTTCATAGAGCGTGGGAGTAGCGGAAGTGTATGCAAGTTGCTTAAATCCATTTATGAATTAAAGCAGGCATCGTGGAGTTGGAACATCTACTTTGATGAGAGGGTCAAAGAATTTGATTTTATCAAAAATCCAAATGAACCATGTATTTATTGTAAGATTGTAGCGAGAACTATGGTATTCCTCGTCTTGTACATGGATGACATTCTCCTGATAGGAAATGACATTCCTATACTACAATCAGTCAAAAGATTCTTGTCACAGAAGTTCTCCATGAAAGATCTGAGTGATGCCTCCTATATTCCGGGGATCCAGATCTATCATGATAGATCTAAGAGAATGTTGGGACTTTCACAGTCTAGGTACATTGACACCATATTGAAAAGATTCAGTATGGAGGATTCCAAGCACGGTAACCTACCGGCTTGTCACGGGATTGCCCTTTCCAAAGAGATGTCTCCCAAGACTGATTTGAAAAGGGATCGCATGAGTATTATACCCTACGCTTCTGTGGTAGGATCTATAATGTATGTGATGTTGTGTACCAGACCAGATGTGGTTTATGCACTAAGCGTGGTAAGCAGGTATCAGTCAAACCGTGAGGAGAAGTACTCGATAGCAGTGAAGAACATTCTCAAGTATATGAGAAGGACTAAGGTGATGTTCTTGGTGTATGGCAGTAAAGACCTCCAGATGAGGCATTCGCTGACTCCAGCTTCCATATTGACAAGGATGACTCCAAATCTATGTCGGGTTATATCCTCACCCTCAATGGAGGGACGGTCTGCTGGAAAAGCTCCAAAAAGGACACCGTTGCTGACTCGACGATGGAGGCAGAGAGATCGTTGCATATGACGTCGCAAAAGAAGCAATCTGGATGAGAAAATTCATTACAGAACTTTAGGTTGTTCCATCCATTATTGACCCAATACCTTTGTATTATGACAGCAACAGGGCTATAGCTTTAGCGAAGAAACCAAGGTCCCATCAAAAGTCCAGACATATCTTGAGGTGGTACCACCTGATCAAGGAGATCATAGATCGCCAGGAGATCGAGGTGCAGAGAGTAGACATGGAGAACAACACTGCAGATCTACTCACAAAGGCCATCCCTCAGATGTAGTTCAAGAGGGTAATCGAGATATTAGGTCTGGGATATGCTAATACATGGTCTTAGTGCAAGTGGGAGATTGTTGGTGATATATTCCTTAGAGGTCATTATTGTATAGTACTGAATTGTATATTATATTTTGGAAGTTTGGGATATATACATATATAATAACAGTCTTACTCAACATGATAGTATGTGTTACTTATATGTATGCCCTAGAGGCCATTACTGTACATAGGATGTATATTGTAGTGGATGCTGGGACATATATAGGTAGGACTTTCTTGCTCGACATTATAGTACGCTATCTGGTTACTCTTTATCTTAACATGTATACTTTCTGTCTCTCTATTACATGTTGATAAAGCCCTTAGGATGTGTACTCGACTTCTAGGACTATGATGTAGATCATACTAGTGGGGCCTGGGTAGTCCATGAGTACATCCTTCAATATTCCTATTCGTGGGAATATCGAGACGGGGCATCGATATTCCAGAGTAGACTAGCGTATATCTTCTCGACCCATGTGATGGGCGATGGATGATCCCATATCCATTGGTGTTTGACATCAGAGATGGTATACGGGTGCTCAGTGGAGACTGGGTACACTGAATGGATTCGCCGAGAACTCCCAGATGGTATTATACCTCACGTCAGATGGCAGTTCTCTGGTGACACTGGTACAGCTTAGTCTGTTAACCCGAGATCGTCATAGAGTCTTGTGTGTCTCCCATTGTGCTTTGATTTCCATCCTACCACGGCTCTACTGAGTCATGCAAATAGGTGGTTTTTGGGTACAGTCCCGATTCACATGGAGGCAATGAGCGATAGGAGGGGATTCGTCTCTCCCGGTATTGGGGGTTGATGTTGCGCTATGCTCGACTGGTCATAACTGGAAATCCCTGGGCAGGGTTGCACTGATTTACTGGTAAGTGTTATCAGTAGTTTCATACTTGTTATGGACCTTACATCAGCATGACTTATCAAGCTACTGGGGTCTGACGTTTACCACCCCTAGGTGAGATATGCGACATATCAGACGAACATACCGGACTGTACAGTAAGTGTTACTGGTTGGATTCGCAAGAGTGTGAGCGGGCTTGCTCGTTGATCTTCTGATCGCTCAATAACCGGGTGGCCATTACGTTTAGCAGACAGCTTGTGGCTTGTGGGTGTTTGATATGATCATCACCTACTGCCGGCGTATTGACGAGTCTTTAGAGTCCTACACAGAGGTTTCCTGGCTCAAGCGAAACGAAATAGGAGCGCATATGAGATATGTGCGGGACTGAGAATAATACCAGTATGTGATACTGAATTCTATTCTCGCGATTTGTATCATCGGACGGTTATATAATATATAGCCGGGTTACCGAATCAAATGTTGATTCGATATATTGATACACTTGATATTAGTCGGTTATATGTAGTATGGCCGGATCATTAAATCAAGTGTTGATTTAATGATTTAATGTATAATTATATATTGGATATATTACTTTACATTGATTAGTATTGTTCACTTAAGATTGATTTTCTCACTTGATGTGCACAAGTTGTATATGTGATATATGTTTGTGCACTAGTTTGTATCATGATTGATGATACATGCAAACTTGGGTGTGTGTATGATTTACACCATGTTTAGGTTAATGGTTAGGGTTTTATTTATTTTGTTAAAACAAAATGGTGCTTTTCTTTATCTTTGCTAGAAGCTTCATGATACTTTAAGCATCTTTGAAAAAGTCTAACCATTTTGTTTTATTCTTTAACCTAACCATTACCTAAACCCTAGTTTACTCTCTACAAAAGAAAACTCACCCATGGTTGCAATATGATAGACTTCACTTGATTTATTATTTTGATTAATTCTTTTTCACTTCCTTCTTCTTCTTCTTCATGAAGTGAAGAAAGGTTGCTAGAAAATTTCAAGTGAAGAAACCAAGTAAGAAATCCAAATCCAAAGTGAAACCACTTACTATTTCTTCATCCTCTACCACTTTCCATGTAGTAGAGTGTGTTCTCTTCACAAAGTTCATGACCTAGTGAAGATGGAGCTTGAGTTTGAGTCGCCTTGACGTAGATCATCTTCGACATCGAAGTCAACGACCTAGCCTGCTTATTTCTCCGACGAAACCATCGCTAGAGTCCGGGATCCTGATGATCGCAATGAAGGGACGTCATCACGGAGCTTTAGAAGTGGAGGACCGGATCTAGAAAGGTTGTAATCCCTTTCACTTGTAGTTAAAGTTGTTAACTTGCTCGCTTTCGCCTTACCTCTAGTTAACCATCTTGAATAGGGTTTCTCGGCACATATAAAAATTTGATTTTGGCATGGTTGATACCTTGTGGAACCTCATGAGTGTGCCTAGGAATCCTACAGTGGTATCAGAGCCTAGCTAGAGCTTTAGGCGATGTGTAGACGAAATTAGAAACCCAATCGAACCCCGAAACCCTAAACTACACCCTTCTCTATACATTTTCTGAAACTGTGGATTTTTGTGAATTAAAAATGTTCAGAAAATTGTACAGGGAAATATAAGGTAAACTTCAGAAAACGACAACCTGAATCTACTGTAGCGCCGCGGAACCGCGGACATACCCTGCTTTGGGCGGCGGTTCCGCGGCCATATGTGATGATTGGGGACTCAATTTTCTACAGTTATACCCGTAGCTGTTTCCTATGTTTTCTGGGAATTTTTAATTTATACTCAATGGTTGAGTTTTCTGGGTTGTATTGGGGACTCGATGTTTCGATCGGAAAGTTTAACTTCGTCTATGTGTTTTTCCGGATAATTTAGAACGTGTTAAAAGGTTCGACCAGATATAAATAACCCACTTTTTCCCCTGCCGGATAATTTCCAAGTGTTGGATTTTTTCCGTAGTTTAAGAACATTCTAAGTAGTGCAAGTAACGCGATGGACCCTCTAGAAGACAACAAACCTTAACTCGATTATGTGACCGTCTTGAACCGCCCTTTGAACCTTAGGGTTTGGGGCAGTACGGCGTGCCACATGTGAGGCGTTGGCTTGACCCTTCTATGGCTAGACCGTTGGTACTGTGGCATGAAATGGATGTTTTTAAACTCCCCTCAAGTGTTGAGAACCATTTGGGAAAACTTGGGTGTTTGATCATTCGATCGGAAAGTTTAACATTGTCTAATTATCTGGAATGTGATACAATATTTGGAATTCACAAGTAGTTATGAGATAACAAATATGAATGTTATAAACATAGCGGTTTAGTCTCACTTGATCGGTTGCCACGGAATTTTGATGCGATCAAAAGTCCGTCGCAATCACGTAGCGTACGCGAATACTCACCGGATAAACTTAATAGACAGCCATGCCCCATAGCCCGGACCAAGTGACTGTAGGAGAACCCCGTCGCCGAAAGCATCAGTTCGGGTGCTCGCGGCAGCGGTGTTCCGCCTAAGTGCACTTCGTCGACGGCATCGGGGGTGCGGCCATCTACTAAAGTTTGCGACGAGCATTCGTTCTGGATGTTGGGAATCCTGTTGAATTGCCTGACTTGATATTGAAAAGAGTTTTCGATAATGAGACTAAAATGCGGGGTATATAAATGGTTAGGCATGCGATGTCTAAAGAGTTTGCGGATTCCAACTATTGTAGTTTTACACTTTATTTTCTGTGACCGTAAGTGTAGTATGTAGTTGTATCACTAGTTTTCGTTGCTATACGTCGACGACAATCGGTGTATGCATATTTACTTACGTTGATGACATGTGATGTTATGTGTTGCTGGATATGTTATATTGGATCGTCGTGTTTGAATAGCCGGGTTTTTTTTTATGTGAGATGAGTATTTTTCCTTTTCATTCATGTAAAAACTTGTATGTAATATTCTTTTATTGGGGCATTTCCGGGCTGAGGATGATGTCACCATTGTATATTATTTACTTTTCCGCATTAGGATAGACCCAAGGAGGGGAGCACAAGTAACCGGGTTCTAAGGTCCAGTGGGAGACCATCTCGAGGAGTCGAGTCCGGGTCTCTGATTTGTGTCTCAAAAACTATATCTAAACCGCAATCAAGAACGGCGTCGCATGAAGCTAGCCGGTGAGTACGGGTCGGTCCACAGGGATGCTGTGAATCTCCTAATCGCGCTTACGAGTTAATTCTGAAGGGTGTTCGGATTGATTATTAGATCTAAAATCTAAATCTATCTATCTAAATTATCTAGATCTAGTCTTTCTAGGGTGTTCGGATTGATTATTAAATCTAAAATATAAATCTATCTATCTAAACTAGACTTGGGTGGTGAGGGAGTTTCGGTAAAAGATTCGAAATCGTGTGGATATGCAAAACTCCCAACAGGCTGTGTAGAAGCAGTGTCTAGTGTAGGTGGGAAGGTCGGGTATAACTGGTAGGAAGTGGGTGATTGGACAGGGGTAGGATCAACATGTGGATAAAAAGATGAATAGTCGTGTGGATCCCTAGAACTAGATGAGTGGAGAAGGGTGAAAGATCGGCTGCGAGATTTAGCAATATGCTCAGCAATGGACATCGGCTTAGGAGTGACAGAAGGACTTGAAAAAGTGGTGTCAACATACGAAGGTGTTGAAGGTTGACTTGGTTGACACAAAGTGGGTTGAAAAGTCAAACTGTTTCTCCTAGACGCCTCTATTTGATCTTTCAAAGATTTTTTTGGCAAGGAAGGATCGTCTTTAAATTGACCGAACAAATTGACGTACGACGCAAGATTAGGTTCGGGATACCAAAGTTCGGCTAATGATTTATTATGTGGGGTACCCATGTTGTAAGAAGAAAGGGTGAAAGAAAGAAAGTTGGGTGGTGGTGCAAGGATTTATTTGCGGCAAAGATTTTGCAAGTTTTCTAATAAAAATTTTCCATTTTCTTTTTATCTTAATTTGGAAATTGTTCCAAAAAGATTTTCGAGAAAAGATATGCAATAGCAAAATATTACTTGCAATCTAATTTAAGCGAGGCGCAAAAATCCTGCACAAGATTGTTATTTTGGAAGGGAAAGATTTTTAAAGCGCTCAAAATCCTGCAGGAATTTTCAGATAAGATATTTCAAAATGTACAGAGAAGAGGCAAAAGATCTTACAGAAATTTTTTCAGAAAAAGATGCCACTAGAGTGCCACCCTTCCGCGGCAATAGAGCTCTAACACCGCGGTTCCGCGGTCTTCTTGATGGCTCAGATCCCCAGAAATTTTTTTGCGCGACGAATCGACAAGACGGCCGCGTTTTCGCGGCTTAAGGTGGGTTTTGGCCGCGGAAACGCGGCATGATAGGGGATTTAGAACTCCAGAAAAATTTCACTGTTCTGTTATTTAAAATCGCTTATGTTCCGATGTTTTGTTTCCTCTTTTGTTTTCTGGAAATTTCCAGATCCGATTTTCGTATATCCTACAAAATTCAAACAACAAAGTATCCCTTCCAAAAATAACAAATGAAATATTTTTATATATTTTATGATTTTTCAGATTTTTATGATTTTTTTAATTTTGATTAACCCGAAATTGCGAAAAGGAAATAACACGCCATCCTCGGCAATGGCGCCATTTGATTTGGTCTCAAAAATATATGTTTACCGCAATCAAGAACGGCGTCGCATGAAGCTAGCCGGTGAGTACGGGTCGGTCCACAGGGATGTTGTGAATCTCCTAATCGCGTTTACGAGTTAATTCCGAAGGGTGTTCGAATTGATTATTAAATCTAAAATCTAAATCTATCTATCTAAATTATCTAGATCTAGTCTTGCTAGGGTTAGGTTTAGGGATGGTTTGGAAATGCACGTAAATCTCAACGCTTTCTATACCCAAATGAAGATCTATGAGGAGTTATGGTAATTATCAATAAAGGGGATTAGATCCATTCGGGAAGGTGTTCCTTCCTCTAGGTTCTTGTCCTTCCTTTAGAGATCCTTACCGTAACCTCCATGGAAAACGCGCGCAACCGGGCCTTTATACTACGGTATCACCGCTACCTCGAGGGATAGGGTGTCGTAGGGCGCGGTGTGTGCGTGTATGCATGGAGTCCTATTGAAAATATATTATGGATAAGAAAGGGATGAGAGATCTCATCTCTCAAAATTCTTCCCCAAAGCTAACATCTAAGCAATTTATCTACGGCAAGAATTTAAATCTACCTATGGCAAAGAATTGAAATCTAAACTAGAGCAAGAAATTTAATCTACTTACAGATGCATCTCTCCAATCATCAACGCAGGTTTGTCAGATTTGAATTCATGAGTTGAAAAGAAACACCGATGCTCTCCATAAAGAGATCTGAATTTTATTTCATTAAAAGGAGGCATAAGAAATTACAATCTTTAGAGTTCCTATTTATAAAGAATAGGAAACCCTAGGTTACATTTTGATCCGTATGTTTAAATTTACAAATATGCCCTTAGGTTGACTAGTCAGCGCCGTCCATGAGAATTGGTAAAATTTTCTGCCACTAAGCGCTCAAGACTGCCGCGGAACCGCGACCCGAGGCCCTGTTTGGCCGCGGTTCCACGGTCAAACAGTGGAATTGGGCTATGAAATTTCATGGCCCGGCTCTGGTTGTTTTGGGCTTCCTGTATCTTTGGTTCTTTTCTCATATTGGTTTCTCGTTCTCTTCCAGATCTTCCAGTGAATAATTGTGGTGAACTTTACCCGTTCGCTTCGCGATCTTAGACCTTGCTTTGCCTTGTACTCTGTAAACTGATCTTTATGTAGGCTTGATCAAGATCCTTCTATTTGTTGGTTGTAGTTCCACTTTTACATCGTCTTTTACCTTTTTCACTGTTTTAGATCCAAGAACCTGTAACCTGTAACATGTAGCAGACATGCGTCAAAAGCACCCGTTTATTTATAAAACAAATAAGAATTGGGAATATAATAATGCAATATTCTAGTGTGAACAAATACCCCCAAACTTATCTTTTGCTCGTCCTCGAGCAAACTTATTTTTTATTCTCTAAAAACCTAACCGCACTTTCGCAGGGAAACGCGATTGCACTGAGCTCGTGCAACAAGCCGTTAAACCTCTAGGTGTCCCTAGTAGGAGGAGTGTTGTCTCCTGAGGGTTTTCAGCGGATACTACCCATAAAATCTTATCAATTCGGCCCATTAACTTTTGTTCTTCAATTAGGTTTTCTAGCGAGGAATTCTATTATCTTCGACTCATAAATTATCCACCCATATTCTTCACACTTCCTCATCATTTAACTTAAGATTATATATGTTCTATAGACTTACTTAGCTTTTGGCATTTCCTAAGTTTTCCTTCTAGGGTTCCATCTCCACTTAGGAATTTTTATCAATTCTACTCAAGATACAAGTTCTATTCTTCACTCCTTTCTCTCATCTAAATCCCAATCACATACCCCTACGTGTGTGTATAAATCACTCCTACACTTGGAAATTCAAATCAAGCAATCATACCCTTGTCCGTTGTCCAAAGTACTAATTAGTAGGTGAATTTTTAATTGAATTTTGCTTGCACATCCTTCATGCGACCGTTAATACTTCTTGAGGTACCAACGACCGATTACAAGATGCGTTAGCACTTTAAAGCGTGCTTCCTAGTCTTGCAACACCCAAGGCTTTAGCAGTGACTCCCAAACCAGTTGGTCTAAGGCACTAGGTGATGAAGCACCCTCGCTAAATATTTTTCTATTTTTACAGCCTTAAGTAATCACAAAATCCAGTGTTCATTTTTTTTTCTTTATTCACACTTGTATATAAAAAAAATTTCCATCGTACTAAGGACTTTAGACAAGAGCATTTCAAGGTCTCCTCTATTATTCTAAGTTTCAAGGTGCGTGATTGCGCAAATTGTAGGGTATAAATTTTCAGACTTTAGACTTAAGTTAGGAACTTTTTTTCAAACTCATACTCTAATAAAAATATCAATACTTTTCCTTTGCTTTGACTTAGCCCAAGAAGTGAACTCAAAATTCGCCTATTTCTAAATAAACTACAAAGGCATATACTTTCTACCGTTAAACTTTAAGGAAGGTTATTTTTAGGGTTTTTAATTTACTAAGTCTAAGATCTAGTTGTTCATAGCCAGTTAACCTATTTGTCAAACTCAAGTCAATTAGACCAAAATTGAATACAATAATTTTTGAAAATTTTCAATTTTTATGGGTTTTCAAATAAGTATGCAAATGCAAAAATATGTACAAATGAATGTGAAGGAAGAAGATATACCGAGCATACCCCCAAACTTAAACTTGACAGTGTCCTCACTGTCATGCTGCACCAAGAGGGTCAAAAATGCCGACACTCCCCTGTTTATTTATTTATAATTTTTTTTTATTTTTTTTTGTTTTGAACTTTTTTATTTTATTTTATTTTTATAGAAAAAGAAAAAAAAATATATATACATATATACAACAAGGTTCCCCCCAAACTTAAGCTTGGCCTTACATAAGCCAAAGGTTAGCACCAACCATTCAAAAATCTTATCGTGGTACTGATCTAGTTGGTGAAAGAATGGGGTGGAAAGAAAAGAGATGAGAAACACACGAGACCGTGTGGGAAGAAGAGAATATGGTCTCGGTAGGGGAGAAGAATGGCGGAAAGGAGAAAGAAGGGTCGCGCGATCTTGAGGGTGTAAATCGAGTGAATAAATTAGCGCAATTTATGATGACCGATGTGTTAAAAGTGATTACGCTAACCTATCAACCCGTCGTGAAATAGGATCAAATCCCTCAAGATTCGCAAGAAAACATGGGTACGCCGAACTTGGTGTCGGAGATGAAAGCGTAACGGTCTTTTGTACGGTCGGAACAATAGGAAGGGCGAAAGGAAGCGGATTAGGGATAGTCGCATTCTCACCGTAGTAAACTGTTTCGAACTTAAAAGATTCCATTAATGGTTCAAAACTACTGTAAGCAACCGAGTCTGATGGTTCAACTAACTCATCTGAAAATGTAAAGGACTCAAACTCGGACGGTGAGATATCAACATCGTCCGAAAAAGTGAAACACTCGTAGGTGTTATCGGCTGTGAGAACTGTGTCAGATTCAAAGGAAAATTTTTCATGCTCACAGTCTTCAAGCGGGGTCGGAACGATGGAAAGGAGGGAGGGTGATACAACAGTCAAAGGTTCAGGAGGCTGAATTGGAAAATCAAACACATCAAAAAAAAATGGTTCGACCTCAATATGGTCCTCAAAACACTCCTCAATACTATCTTTATAATTCTTCTCAAAATTCAACTCATCCATGCCATTATCATCAAAATCCAGAGGCATATGAAGTTCGGGAGAAACATCTAATGACTCGGGATGATGAGTTGAACATAAAATTTCAATCAAATCGACAGGTTCATCATCCGAAATATTCCCGACGTCTATATCCTCAATCAAGTGAAAATCAATTTTCTTAGACACCTCATCAAAAGCATGGATATTTATCGATTTAGGTTCTAGATGGGAGGTGTAAAGATCGAAAGGATTAGGTGTGGTTTCACTCGAAATGGGTTCCTCACAATTTGGCAAATCAAACACTACAAAATCACACAACTCGTTTTTATTTTCAATAGGTGAACTATTTAGGGCAATCGATGGAAAACCGGAGTTGTGGGCTTCAATTGGGTATGGGTAGGTTTGATTTGGAAATCCTCTCACATTCTCATTCTGTCCAACCGCCTTCCTATACATTGAAAAATTTGGAGCTAGCGGGAAACTAGCTACCGGTTCGCTAGATTGCATAAGGGCGGCCACGGACGCTTCCATATTCCTAGTCATTTTATTTGTTGCTGCAATATAAGCCTCCAACGACTCTTCCAAACTAGACTTGGGTGATGAGGGGGTTTCGGTAAAAGATTCGAAATCGTGTGGATATGCAAAACTCCCAACAGGCTGTGTAGAAGCAGTGTCTAGTATAGGTGGGAAGGTCGGGTATGACTGGTAAGAAGTGGGTGATTGGACAGGGGTAGGATCAACATGTGGATAAAAAGGTGAATAGTCGTGTGGATCCCTAGAACTAGATGAGTGGAGAGGGGTGAAAGATCGGCTGCGAGATTTAGCAATATGCTCAACAATGGACATCGGCTTAGGAGTGACAGAAGGACTTGAAAAAGTGGTGTCAACATACGAAGGTGTTGAAGGTTGACTTGGTTGACACAAAGTGGGTTGAAAAGTCAAACTGTTTCTCCTAGACGCCTCTATTTGATCTTTCAAAGATTTTTTTGGCAAGGAAGGATCGTCTTTAAACTGACCGAACAAATTGACGTACGACGCAAGATTAGGTTCGGGATACCAAAGTTCGGCTAATGATTTATTATGTAGGGTACCCATGTTGTAAGAAGAAAGGGTGAAAGAAAGAAAGTTGGGTGGTGGTGCAAGGATTTATTTGCGGCAAAGATTTTGCAAGTTTTCTAATAAAAATTTTCCATTTTCTTTTTATCTTAATTTGGAAATTGTTGCAAAAAGATTTTCGAGAAAAGATATGCAATAGCAAAATATTACTTGCAATCTAATTTAAGCGAGGCGCAAAAATCCTGCACAAGATTGTTATTTTGGAAGGGAAAGATTTTTAAAGCGCTCAAAATCTTGCAAGAATTTTCAGAAAAGATATTTCAAAATGTACAGAGAAGAGACAGAAGATCTTACAGAAATTTTTTCAGACAAAGATGCCACCAGAGTGCCGCCCTTCCGCGGCAATAGAGCTCTAACACCGCGGTTCCGCGGTCTTCTTGATGGCTCAGATCCCCAGAAATTTTTTCGCGCAACAAATCGACAAGACGGCCGCGTTTCCGCGGCCTAAGGTGGGTTTTGGCCGCGGAAACGCGGCAAGATAGGGGATTTAGAACTCTAGAAAAATTTCACTGTTCTGTTATTTAAAATCGCTTCTGTTTCGATGTTTTGTTTCCTGTTTTGCTTTCTGAAAATTTCCAGATTCGATTTTCGTATATCCTGCAAAATTCAAACAACAAAGTATCCCTTCCAAAAATAACAAATGAAATATTTTTATATTTTTTATGATTTTTCAGATTTTTCAGATTTTTTAATTTTGATTAACCTGAAATTGCGAAAAGGAAATAACACGCCATCCCTGGGAACGGCACCATTTGATTTGGTCTCAAAAATATATGTTTACCGCAATCAAGAACGGCGTCGGATGAAGCTAGCCGGTGAGTACGGGTCGGTACACAGGGATGTTGTGAATCTCCTAATCGCGTTTACGAGTTAATTCCGAAGGGTGTTCGGATTGATTATTAAATCTAAAATCTAAATCTATCTATCTAAATGTCACGACCCGAAAGTACGGAACGTGACCGGCACTTAGATTACGAAGCGTCTAGAGGCGCAACGTAACCTAAGTAAGCCGAAACCCAGAAATCTAAACTATAAAAGAAGAAGAAGAAGTAAAAGAACATGAAGAAAAACAAGTTTAAAAATATCATCAATTTTTCCCAAAAATTTCGGCAGAGTCTCCTCTGTAAAAACTGGCCCCCAGACGGGTACAACAAGTATAATATAAATAAACAATAAAAAGCATCCCCAAACGGGTGCTAGCATCAACGCCAACAGGCGGAAACAACCACAACAAGCACAATAATATACAACGCCAAAGGGCGAGACTCAAAACTCAAAGAAAACAAAACCACCATATCAGAATAAAACATGCGCGACTCTAAGGTCGAAATAAAAAAAATACTGGTCCAATAAACTTATCAAGTAATACAAGTATGGTTGATGGAGCTTACTAGATACAAAATGAAAGAATAAAAAATACAATGGTGGTTCAGATACAAGTGAACCAACCTACCGTGCAAATCACCCTGAAGAAAAGATGTGCCAGTAAGCTGCCAGGGAAACCTGTACATCGAACCTGTAATAAAATTTGGCACAACGGGGTGAGTTGCCAACTCGTGAGTAGAAGACATCTACGAAAAGAAATCGAATGCACGACGCTATCCTAGGTCATAATATTACACTATTATATCCCAATCATCTAGTAATAGTAGGGTAAAACTACGTGTAAATGCAGATACTCCGTGCTCGTGTCAGTGCCTCATATAATACTATGTCATATGAATGGATATGCATGCATCATGAATATAAAATAACCAATCCTGAAATCCAGAAATATCTGTATAAGAAATCTTTAGCTGTTATCATAGTAAAATGTGTATAAGAATCTGAAATCTCAACAATGAAATCCATGGAAATCCGTGTCAAGTATCGACACAACACATGTAATCTCAAGTCTCAATATCTCGGGCTCCGTCTGTCCGGATCGGCCCATATCATCAAATCTCACGACAACGGTCGGTATCCTCCGGATATCCGCCGCGCCAGACATCACCGGTAGGTAGCCTTCCCCTGCCAGGCTCATCGTCTACAACTCGATCTTCTTGCCCCGGGGTACCATACCGGGCCCACCATGTACCCGAGACGGTTCATCCACTCCTCGAATCGGGTCTCGAAATCCATCAAAAAACATGAAATCTCATGGTGGACGACACATACATCACGAGAAAACCACATCTTATTTTAAAAAAAAGAGAAGAGGAGAGAGAGAGAAGTTTGTTTATATATTCTTGCAGTTTTCCCCAAAATCCAGAAATCTCATAGAAATCCAAATCTTAAAATCATAAGTAACTATATGATAAGTGTCGGCATATGCCCATAATACTGCATGATAACATGAAAATATGAATGCATGAATGTCTAAGTAATAAATATCATGTCTATACTAACATCAGAGAATAATCACAATATTATATCGGTCTAGTTGTTAACTGATTCTATCCATAAAAGATAATATGATCTAAAGTGTACGTGACATAGCAATTACCGATGATGATGTGTGTGAGCCGGCAAATAAGTGTGCGTGGAATATGCGCATCATCGGTAATGGTGCTGGTGTCCTAACAGGTAAAGTTTATACTGATTATAGCAACATATGTAAGAACATGCAACATTATGATTACAATGTGAAAGTAAAGACGGATGTGTGTTATCCACTCATTTGATATACAATTACTACTACCACTATACGACTCGAACCTAACGTAGTGTCCATCTAACCCCCGTAAGGAAAACTAAACCTAAGAACTGGTCGATAGAAGTATACCTAAAGCCTGAGTCCATACCTCTAATAGTCGGCGATCCTGCCTCAATAGCGTCACGTACATAGTACGACTTCCTCAAATCAAGAGTGCGGATCAATCATCACATCTATGCCTCGTACGGTAAAATCCATTGTACGGCATCCCAATATCGGGGTACGGGTCAAATATCACCTACGTGTCTCATTATTCGTATAATATCATCATCAACACATGTCATGATCGAGGTGCTATGCTGTAATCACATACATCAATTATATAACATTGCCATCATAAATATACCTCATTAATTTATCCTCAGAAATAGCATGTCGTATGTATCATGTTGTGATCGAGTCATACTGATATCATATCGTCATCAAGTCACACTTATATGATATCGACATCAGGTCACACCTATATGATGTCGTAATCAAGTCATACATATATCATATCGTGATCAGTCACAAGTTGCAGTTCGGGTTCTATTTTAGAGTCCCATATACCTCAATATCATCACTACCCATTATAATTTAGGTATACCTGTTCATTATCTCATTCTCTAATGATCCGCTAACACTTTAATACGACTATATAGTCAAGAATCACGGCATCAAGCCCAGTTATCCTGTTTCATTCCCATGTATCAATGTATCCCACATACGTGTTGTATATATCTATATATATACCTATACCTAGTCCTATATATATATACACATACCCGTATACACCATGTCGAGTTTCAGTGTGTGCGTGTGTGTGTGTTTCTACCTGAAACCTACGAACCTCTTCCAGGGTATTCATCCTCTGGTATGGTCTTCCTAAATCAGTCTGGTCCAGCCTAGGGTCATTACTAGGGTCCTACTCATTAAGAATCTAGGGTCACATCTGGTTTCCTAATGTCAATAAGTACTATTCCTATTCTACGTTGCGGGGGTGCTAAACGCCATCCACCCGACTTCTCCCCGTAGATATGCATCTACTCACCTGGTCCATGTCTGCCGAAGACGGTGTCGCCATCATCCTCTTCATCGCCCGCAGTCCACGTGAGGGGTACCTAAACGCAAACATATAAATAGTATCGTAAACTGAATCACATACAAAAGCCTAAACGACGCAAGGAACAAGCATAGGTTAAAACCTATGTCCCGTCCACGCAAAAGAACCAAATATCGCTCGATATCGGCGTACAGACTCCGATGGATCGAGATAAACATCAATAAATAACTCGTAGTTTTAAAACTCATTACTTATATTATAAAACATGATTAAATCCATCGAAACCCTAAAATCCATCAAATCGCCCGATTTCGTAAAACCCGAAAATGCCAATTTACCGTTTTTCTTCAAAACTTGACATTTAAATGAAACTAATGGTCATAAAACTCATTAAATAGCATAACTAGACTATACAAACCATTACTATATTTTTATTAAACAAATTTGTATTAATTTGAAATTTCTAGTTTGCAACCTTTAGTAATTTTTAACATCTTTCAAGCAAAATACCACAATTCCACAACAAAACTTGATTTTACATGGATTAATGTTTTAAACTACAATTCATGATGATAATGATATAATGAAAGCATAAATTATATTTTTAATCTCATTTATTTAGGAATTTCCAAAATCTAGTTTACAAAAATAGCATTTTATTAGTATTTTTCCAATCATCAAAAGAAACTAGTGATCAAACTAAGTTTTTCTTTCCATTAACATGCTAATATTCTCACTAAAACTACAATCTAATGATATCAACCTTAATTAGAATTTTATATTACCCACAAACACATTTTATAAAAACCTAGTTAGCTAAATAGCTTAATTAAATCAATTTTGGATAAACAAATTATTATACAACAACCATGCAAGATTTTTCCACTCTAAAAATGTTAAACTAGCTATTATAACCTTATTTAATTAATAAAAATCACAACTTGATTTTTCAAACCCTAACTTGAATTTTAAAAGTAGTAAATAGAATTAATATATTAAATCTAATTATGCTTAAATGAACATCTAATAACAATAAATCAAAAGAAGGAAATTTATACCTCCAAAATATGAAACCCAAACATGAAATAAGCCTCCAAAATGCATGCTTTCCATCTCCAAAATCCATGCTAAATAGGTCAAAGGAAAATGGTAGAGGTTGAATGTTGATTTTTGAGATTTATTTTTGGAATTTTTGATGAATTTTGATGATTTTTAATGCAAAAATGATGGGGGAAAAATTTTGGGGCTACCCATGGAGGGGAGGCCGGCCATGGAGAGGGAGGAGGGTGGAGAGAGAGAAAAAATGTGTGGTATTGTGTAGAAAGTTCATAAATAATGCATTTTTTTCACTTAAACCCTTTATTATCTAACTTTTTCAATTTAACCCTTTTCCTAGAAATTTCTAGAACCATGGAGAGATTTTGGAAAAGATTTTGCATATTACACACTTGATTCTAATATACCATGGCTCATTTTTACAAATTAAAACCATTCAAATTTGTAATTTACACTAATTTAGTGTAAAAAATAAAGCTTATGTTAATATTTAAAATATTTAATTTAGGAAAATATTTAATTGAACTAAAAATTTATAAGTGGCTAAATAAACACCATTTACTAGTAATAACATAATTAAAATAGATATTTTTAAATTTATAGTGAAAAATAATTACGGTTTAGTTTTACGAAAAATACATTTTACTTTACCGAAAATCCTAAAATTCACTTAAATTTTTTTTATTTATTTAATTATTTTTAAAATGTTACAGTCTTCCCCCCTTTAAGAAATTCGGTCCCCGAATTTAAATTAAAACTCCCCCTTCAAATACTAAAACATCGAGCAAAACGCTCAAGTCGTCGGGGCTCCGAAATCGTTAATATATAACTAAAATCAACTCTGTCAAGCTTAACGCAATCATCGGAGTTATGGTGAAGACAAAATATCAAAACTCAATACGAAAACCCGCATAATATACATCAAAACTATAACTTAAATATAGTGCGCATCATAGTAAAATCGTCCAAATATCTGGATAAGGAAATATGCAACACCCCTTTTTGAAAATCGCCGTGTGATGCACGTGTCACGGCATAAGTAGCGGACGTTTATTTAAAAAAAATAACTATATATATATCTTTTATTTAACATACACGTCCCGCCTGGTTACTAAATCAAATAATAATGACTATGAAAACATACTGCTCAAACTGAAATCAATCCCAATCACATCATTAAAATATCATGTGCGTCCGGTGCGCACTGAAATCGAAATCACAGTACAAAAATGCATGAAAACTAGGTCGAAACATATGTCAAAATCATGTGTAACCATATGCACGAAATCAAATCAAAATCACAAAAGGTATTAAAACCAAATCAAGTGCACTGGGTATGTACTAAACAACATCAATACAACCGATATATGAAACACACTAGAATGTAATGAAGGTACACACATGAAATACCAATAGTAGAACAAGGTCCTCAAAATACCAAAATCCAATCAACGAAAAGATGAAATTCAAATCACCAAATCGCAATCATAAACACTATCGTCAATGTGCGCCTCTTTCCTCTGATGTCGATTGCTTCGAACTCGTCTCTTCGTAGCTGTGCTGACTGCGCTACCAACGGCAATACTCATATCTAGAGTCTCCCACGTAGTCGATCCCTTCACATGATATCCGGACTACCTTAAACTTTTCGATCAATCCATCAAAATCCCATAAGTCCCCGAGAGCTCAACACTCAAGTACAGTTTAAAAATATCCGGTACATACCCCAGCATCGATGATCAAGCCGTAGAAGGGCAAACCCAAGCCTCACTAATGGCACCGCGAAACTGCCGTAAACCCTAAGGTTCAAGGGCGTTCTCGTAGTCATTATGTCGAGTTAGGGTTTCATTCTTCTAGAGGGTCCATCGAAATACCTGCATGTTCTTCCGAATACTTTAAACTTGGGAAAATGGTTTTCTGATAATCGTTCGAACCCTTTAACTTCATCCGGACGGCATGTGAATACCCTTCGTTCGCATGCTAAGAAATGCTTCAATCCTCAAGAATAACCAATACACTAATGGTTATCGTATTCGAGCCGCAGCTCCCTCTGCCCGTGTGCCCGTGGTAGCAGAAACTACCATCCGATATCGACGAAGATAGATAAAAGGAACGAATGAAATACGGTGCAAACAATGTACATCCTAGGGCTTCTTAAGCAGAGTAGCGTATCGTAAGTATGCCGCGGACCATACCCACGGTACGTTACTCTACCTAAATCGCCTACTCCATCAACCAAGGGTTGCCTAGACTTATACAAGGTTAAACCTAGCGCTCTGATACCAACTTTGTCACGACCCGAAAGTACGGAACGTGACCGGCACTTAGATTACGAAGCGTCTAGAGGCGCAACGTAACCTAAGTAAGCCGAAACCCAGAAATCTAAACCATAAAAGAAGAAGAAGAAGTAAAAGAACATGAAGAAAAACAAGTTTAAAAATATCATCAATTTTTCCCAAAAATTTCGGCAGAGTCTCCTCTGTAAAAACTGGCCCCCAGACGGGTACAACAAGTATAATATAAATAAACAATAAAAAGCATCCCCAAACGGGTGCTAGCATCAACGCCAACAGGCGGAAACAACCACAACAAGCACAATAATATACAACGCCAAAGGGCGAGGCTCAAAACTCAAAGAAAACAAAACCACCATATCAGAATAAAACATGCGCGACTCTAAGGTCGAAATAAAAAAAATACTGGTCCAATAAACTTATCAAGTAATACAAGTATGGTTGATGGAGCTTACTAGATACAAAATGAAAGAATAAAAAATACAATGGTGGTTCAGATACAAGTGAACCAACCTACCGTGCAAATCACCCTGAAGAAAAGATGTGCCAGTAAGCTGCCAGGGAAACCTGTACATCGAACCTGTAATAAAATTTGGCACAACGGGGTGAGTTGCCAACTCGTGAGTAGAAGACATCTACGAAAAGAAATCGAATGCACGACGCTATCCTAGGTCATAATATTACACTATTATATCCCAATCATCTAGTAATAGCAGGGTAAAACTATATGTAAATGCAGATACTCCGTGCTCGTGTCAGTGCCTTATATAATAGTATGTCATATGAATGGATATGCATGCATCATGAATATAAAATAACCAATCCTGAAATCCAGAAATATCTGTATAAGAAATGTTTAGCTGTTATCATAGTAAAATGTGTATAAGAATCTGAAATCTCAACAATGAAATTCATGGAAATCCGTGTCAAGTATCGACACAACACATGTAATCTCAAGTCTCAATATCTCGGGCTCCGTCTGTCCGGATCGGCCCATATCATCAAATCTCACGACAACGGTCGGTATCCTCCGGATATCCGCCGTGCCAGACATCACCGGTAGGTAGCCTTCCCCTGCCAGGCTCATCGTCTACACCTCGATCTTCTTGCCCCGGGGTACCATACCGGGCCCACCATGTACCCGAGACGGTTCATCCACTCCTCGAATCGGGTCTCAAAATCCATCAGAAAACATGAAATCTCATGGTAGACGACACATACATCACGAGAAAACCGCATCTTATTTTAAAAAAAAGAGAAGAGGAGAGAGAGAGAAGTTTGTTTATATATTCTTGCGATTTTCCCCAAAATCCAGAAATCTCATAGAAATCCAAATCTTAAAATCATAAGTAACTATATGATAAGTGTCGGCATATGCCCATAATACTGCATGATAACATGAAAATATGAATGCATGAATGTCTAAGTAATAAATATCATATCTATACTAACATCAGAGAATAATCACAATATTATATCGGTCTAGTTGTTAACTGATTCTATCCATAAAAGACAATATGATCTAAAGTGTACGTGACATAGCAATTACCGATGATGATGTGTGTGAGCTGGCAAATAAGTGTGCGTGGAATATGCGCATCATCGGTAATGGTGCTGGTGTCCTAACAGGTAAAGTTTATACTGATTATAGCAACATATGTAAGAACATGCAACATTATGATTACAATGTGAAAGTAAAGACGGATGTGTGTTATCCACTCATTTGATATACAATTACCACTACCACTATACGACTCGAACCTAACGTAGTGTCCATCTAACCCCCCTAAGGAAAACTAAACCTAAGAACTGATCGATAGAAGTATACCTAAAGCCTGAGTCCATACCTCTAATAGTCGGCGATCCTGCCTCAATAGCGTCACGTATATAGTACGACTTTCTCAAATCAAGAGTGAGGATCAATCATCACATCTATGCCTCGTACGGTAAAATCCATCGTACGGCATCCCAATATCGGGGTACGGGTCAAATATCACCTACGTGTCTCATTATTCGTATAATATCATCATCAACACATGTCATGATCGAGGTGCTATGCTGTAATCGCATACATCAATTATATAACATTGCCATCATAAATATACCTGATTAATTTATCCTCGGAAATAGCATGTCATATGTATCATGTTGTGATCGAGTCATACTGATATCATATCGTCATCAAGTCACACCTATATGATATCGACATCAGGTCATACCTATATGATGTCGTAATCAAGTCATACATATATCATATCGTGATCAGTCACAAGTTACAGTTCGGGTTCTATTTTAGAGTCCCATGTACCTCAATATCATCACTACCCATTATAATTTAGGTATACCTGTTCATTATCTCATTCTCTAATGATCCGCTAACACTTTAATACGACTGTATAGTCAAGAATCACGGCATCAAGCCCAGTTATCCTGTTTCATTCCCGTGTATCAATGTATCCCACATACGTGTTGTATATATCTATATATATACCTATACCTAGTCCTATATATATATAAACATACCCGTATACACCATGTCGAGTTTCAGTGTGTGCATGTGTGTGTGTTTCTACCTGAAACCTATGAACCTCTTCCAGGGTATTCATCCTCTGGTATGGTCTTCCTAAATCAGTCTGGTCCAGCCTAGGGTCATTACTAGGGTCCTACTCATTAAGAATCTAGGGTCACATCTGGTTTCCTAATATCAATAAGTACTATTCCTATTCTACGTTGCGGGGGTGCTAAACGCCATCCACCCGACTTCCCCCGTAGATATGCATCTACTCACCTGGTCCATGTCTGCCGAAGACGGTGTCGCCATCATCCTCTTCATCGCCCGCAGTCCACGTGAGGGGTACCTAAACGCAAACATATAAATAGTATCGTAAACTGAATCACATACAAAAGCCAAAACAACGCAAGGAACAAGCATAGGTTAAAACCTATGTCCCGTCCACGCAAAAGAACCAAATATCGCTCGATATCGGCGTACAGACTCCGATGGATCGAGATAAACATCAACAAATAACTCGTAGTTTTAAAACTCATTACTTCTATTATAAAACATGATTAAATCCATCGAAACCCTAAAATCCATCAAATCGCCCGATTTCGTAAAACCCGAAAATGCCAATTTACCGTTTTTCTTCAAAACTTGACATTTAAATGAAACCAATGGTCATCAAACTCATTAAATACCATAACTAGACTATACAAACCATTACTATATTTTTATTACACAAATTTGTATTAATTTGAAATTTCTAGTTTGCAACCTTTAGTAATTTTTAACATCTTTCAAGCAAAATACCACAATTCCACAACAAAACTTGATTTTACATGGATTAATGTTTTAAACTACAATTCATGATGATAATGATATAATGAAACCATAAATTATATTTTTAATCTCATTTATTTAGGAATTTCCAAAATCTAGTTTACAAAAATAGCATTTTATTAGTATTTTTCCAATCATCAAAAGAAACTAGTGATCAAACTAAGTTTTTCTTTCCATTAACATGCTAATATTCTCACTAAAACTACAATCTAATGATATCAACCTTAATTAGAATTTTATATTACCCACAAACACATTTTATAAAAACCTAGTTAGCTAAATAGCTTAATTAAATCAATTTTGGATAAACAAATTATTATACAACAACCATGCAAGATTTTTCCACTCTAAAAATGTTAAACTAGCTATTATAACCTTATTTAATTAATAAAAATCACAACTTGATTTTTCAAACCCTAACTTGAATTTTAAAAGTAGTAAATAGAATTAATATATTAAATCTAATTATGCTTAAATGAACATCTAATAACAATAAATCAAAAGAAGGAAATTTATACCTCCAAAATATGAAACCCAAACATGAAATAAGCCTCCAAAATGCATGCTTTCCATCTCCAAAATCCATGCTAAATAGGTCAAAGGAAAATGGTAGAGGTTGAATGTTGATTTTTGAGATTTATTTTTGGAATTTTTGATGAATTTTGATGATTTTTAATGCAAAAATGATGGGGAAAAATTTTTGGGGCTAACCATGGAGGGGAGGCCGGCCATGGAGAGGGAGGAAGGTGTAGAGAGAGAAAAAATGTGTGGCATTGTGTAGAAAGTTCATAAATAATGCATTTTTTTCACTTAAACCCTTTATTATCTAACTTTTTCAATTTAACCCTTTTCCTAGAAATTTCTAGAACCATGGAGAGATTTTGGAAAAGATTTTGCATATTACACACTTGATTCTAATATACCATGGCTCATTTTTACAAATTAAAACCATTCAAATTTGTAATTTACACTAATTTAGTGTAAAAAATAAAGCTTATGTTAATATTTAAAATATTTAATTTAGGAAAATATTTAATTGAACTAAAAATTTATAAGTGGCTAAATAAACACCATTTACTAGTAATAACATAATTAAAATAGATATTTTTAAATTTATAGTGAAAAATAATTACGGTTTAGTTTTACGAAAAATATATTTTACTTTACCGAAAATCCTAAAATTCACTTAAATTTTTTTTATTTATTTAATTATTTTTAAAATGTTACACTAAATTATCTAGATCTAGTCTTGCTAGGGTTAGGTTGAGGGATGGTTTGGAAATGGACGTAAATCTCAACGCTTTCTATACCCGAATGAAGATCTATGAGGAGTTACGGTAATTATCAATAAAGGGGATTAGATCCATTCGGGAAGGTGTTCCTTCCTCTAGGTTCTTGTCCTTCCTTTAGAGATCCTTACCCTAACCTCCATGGAAAACGCGCGCAACCGGGCCTTTATACTACGGTATCACCGCTACCTCGAGGGATAGGGTGTCGTAGGACGCGGTGTGTGCGTGTATGCATGGAGTCCTATTGAAAATATATTATGGATAAGAAAGGGATAGGAGATCTCATCTCTCAAAATCCTTCCCCAAAGTTAACATCTAAGCAATTTATCTACGGCAAGAATTTAAATCTACCTAGGGCAAAAAATTGAAATCTAAACTAGAGTAAGGAATTTAATATACTTACAGATGCATCTCTCCAATCATCAACGCAGGTTTGTCAGATCTGAATTCATGAGTTGAAAAGAAACACCGATGCTCTCCATAAAGAGATCTGAATTTTATTTCATTAAAAGGAGGCATAAGAAATTACAATCTTTAGAGTTCCTATTTATAAAGAATAGGAAACCCTAGGTTACATTTTGATCCGCATGTCTAAATTTACAAATATGCCCTTAGGTTGACTAGTCAGCGCTGCCCATGGGAATTGGTAAAATTTTCTGCCACTAAGCGCTCAAGACTGCCGCGGAACCGCGGCCCGAGGCCCTGTTTGGCCGCGGTTCCGCGGTCAAACAGTGGAATTGGGCTATGAAATTTCATGGCCTGGCTCTGGTTATTTTGGGCTTCCTGTATCTTTGGTTCTTTTCTCATATTGGTTTCTCGTTCTCTTCCAGATCTTCCAGTGAATAATTATGGTGAACTTTACTCATTCGCTTCGCGATCTTAGACCTTGCTTTGCCATGTACTCTGTAAACTGATCTTTATGTAGGCTTGATCAAGATCCTTCTATTTGTTGGTTGTAGTTCCACTTTTACATCATCTTTTACCTTTTTCACTGTTTTAGATCCAAGAACCTGTAACCTGTAACATGTAGCAGACATGCGTCAAAAGCACCCGTTTATTTATAAAACGAATAAGAATGGGGAATATAATAATGCAATATTCTAGTGTGAACAGTCTCCTAACTCTAGAATTGGTAAGGTTGCTTGCCGCTCTCGTAGGGGTCTAGGGGTGTGGGATTGACTATTCATCACGACCATAGAATCCGTGTTTTATACAGGCTCAAAATAAAACATGGACGTCCTAGTATATCCAATATTTCATATGATATTTTCTGCTGCGTTATCTGTGATGTGATCATGTGATATGTTCAGATAGATATTATATATAGTATATATGATATATTATATAGATGTTGCTTATGTTTTACACCCGCGCTAGCCCTGCCTCGCTCTGGCGTTAGTTACCTAACCTAACGGTGCATACGGGACATCGAGGCGAATGCGGATGGCATAAGCGTACGTTATATTTATCTGTGATGTTTAGGTGAACTTAAATGATGGGACATTCATTAATAAGATTAATGAAAGAAAATAAACCTAAAAAATGTTGTGGAATCGAATTTTCAAAAACAGGTAGCTACAGTTCTTGCCTTGCATAGTGGTGTTCCTTGTAGAACATCCTGCACCTTATTCGATAAGGAAAGGGCTGAGATCCCTTCATCGGGAGTGACCCCTTTAGCAATAACTGGCAGATGCTACAACCCTCGGTTTGTCTTTTGATTGCTTCTATAGTTTTTGTTTTGCTCAGCGGTATATATGATATATCCTGCACCTTATTCGATGAGGAAAGAGCCGATGATCCCTTCACCAGGAGTGACCCCTTTAGCAAAACTAGAAAAGCCTAAAAAACACTCCATTTAAAAACCATTTGATTCTGCAACGAGATCAAGTTCAAAGCGTTAAAGGTTTTCTTAAAAACCATCAACAACCCTCCGTCATTTTAGGAAGTAGAGTACTTAGTATTCGTGCTGTGTTTGTTGACCATAGTCAAGGCACAGTGTACGGTAGCTAAGTGATGTCTTCCTACACAGCATATGATGAGATTAATTAAGACAGTCATGTGACTTTGTTGACCTTAGACAAGGGTCATGTGGGTGGGTCTAATTAATCACGAAATGACGGGTACAACTTGACTAGTGCTTATGATTTATTGACCATAGCCAAGGTCATAAGTGCTAGGGGTAAAAACCTTTATCGGGAGTTTCAAGTGTTAAAATTTGCAATGAGATTGCATACCTTCTATATGATAGTTGGATCCCGATACCCACTGCGAGTAATTGTTACTCCTGGGAGAGTTTTGCACTTTACAATTAGCCGATCAAGTAGGTGTCTAGAAAGGTGTCAACGGGGTTACGCCCCTGGAAAAACGAGGTTTACTTTAATTAGGTCCGTGCGAAAGCACGGGGAACCTCCCTCAAAGTACCGGCACTGGCCTGGCAGAAAGATTGGTGAACTTGTAGAGTGTAACTAATCCCGGCTAGTCTTTCCTTTTAAGGTTTGAAGGAAGATTTGATAAAAACAGTGGGAGCCATCCTGATTAGATAAAATATATAACCAATCTAATCTTGCAAGAGCGCACGCAGAGTGTTTTCTTTTCTCTCTCTCCAGGTAGCGACCATATCACGCCTTAATCAAGATAATAATATGTATGTATTGACCGAACCCGCTTGTTATACTGAGCTGGGGAACGTTGGTCCCGCTCCAACTTATAATTGTTATAAGACCGAGCAGGAAATAGGGGAATACCAGGATTCCCATGCCGTCCAAACGAAGAAAGTGCATGAGATGCATCTTCTTTAGGTGTGTTCATTACAAAGAACTGTTTCTCTGTATCCTCTACGTCCTAGGTATTAGATACCTGATCAGGATCCCGCATATGTAATTTGTTACATGGGTTACAGAAAGGTAGAGAACTGAGAACGGGTGATAAGTTTCATGAGACAGAAAACGGTGCAAGTGTTCCAGCCAAGTCTGTTGGTCACTGTCACCCTGTATTACTAATACATTGATTCTAAACAAATGCTATTAGATACCGAACTTGATATACAAAATCATATCAACCTCTTTATTTATTAAAGAAGGATATAATTTTGTATTGTTAAATATTGTTTTGAACATTTCAAAAGTTGATTGGTTCAGGCACGTTATCTAAAAGCATTGACGTTCTAAATCAAACTACAGTTCCTAGTATATAGAACACAGACAAAAGGAAGAGTTCAGAAATGAACGGATCCTTCTTGAGGCATTATAGACTAGTTCATATCAATGCGACCCGACTGGCTGAAGTTACATTTAGATGCATATTTAAATCAGTTTGAATTTACATCTTGTGAAACTTGCCAGTCATGTCACAAAGATTAGATGACCATAGCTCTGTTTGTTGGAAACAGAGAAAGAGTTAGTAAACTCATGGGTGTAGGGTTCCTAGGCACTCTAGTGAAGTCTCACAAGTGATCAAACATGCACAAATCAAATTTTACGGGTGCCTACAAACCCGACTACGGATCGTTTACTAGATATTTAGGCGAAAACATAAACTAGTTAACATTTTAACTAAGGGAACGGATATACAACCTTTGTAGATCCGGTCCACCACCTCCACGGCTCCGCAATGAAGTCCCCTCGCTGTCCAAATCATGTCTTGGGCTCTAGCGTCGGCATCATCGAAGAATGGGCGGGCTTGATCGTCGGTTCGATGCCGAAGATGATCTACGTCGAGGCATCGCTAGAACAAGCTCCAACTTCACCAAGTCGGAAAAACTTGTGAAGGAAACACCCTATACTACTTGGCAAGATGTAGAGGATGAAGAAATAAGAAGTGGGTAGACTTTAGATTTGGATTTCTCACACTTTTTCATTACTTGCCATTGGAGTAGCAAGCTACATCCATGGAAGAAGAAGATGAAGAAGAAGAAGATATGATAAGTTATTCCTTAAAAGAAAAATAAAATAAATGAATACTTATCATCTCTTTGACCATGGTTTAGTGTAGAGTTTTAACTAAGGTTAGAGAGTGGTTAGGGTTAGATAAAAGACAAGAATGGTGGACTAAGTTCAAAGCTTCAAGAAGCTTTCAAATAAAAACAAAAACTAGCAACCATTCTTATCTCTTTATCTTTTCTTTTTCCAAAATAAACAAAAGGAATAAATAAATGATTAAGTAAATGAAAAAGAAACCCTAATCACTAATTAACCATGGTTTAACACTTTACACAAAACCAAGCTAGAATGTATCATCAAACATGATACAATCATGTGCACAAAACTATATCGAATATACAATGTGCACATCCGCGCGAGAAAATCCATTTAAAGTGAACCGATACTAGTTAATGCAAAGCAATATATCAAATATATAATTATGTATTAAATCATTAAATCAACACTTGATTAAACGATCCGGTCATATCGCATATAACCGGCTAGTATCCAATGTGTCGGCTTATCGAATCAATCCTTGATTCGATAACTAGGTTATATCGCATATAACCATTCGATACATTGATCGCGAGAATAGAATACGGTATCATATACACGCATTATTCTCGGTCCCGCACATATCTCATATCCGCTCCTATTTCGTTTCGCTTGAGCTAGGAAACCTCTGTGTAGGACTCTAAAGACTCGTCAATACGCCGGTAGCAGATGATGATCATATCAAACATCCGCAAGCCGCAAGCGGTCTGCTAAACGTAACGGCCACCCGGGTATTGAGCGATCAGAAGATCGACGAGCAAGCCCGCTCACACTCCTGCGAATCCAACCAGTAACACTTACCGTACGGTCCGGTCTGTTCGTCTGATATGTCGCATATCTCGCCTAGGGGTGGTAAACGTCAGACCCCAATAGCTCGATAAGTCATGCCGACGTAGGGTCCATAACATTCGTGAAACTACTGATAACTCTTACCAGTATATCACTGCAACCCTGGCCAGGGATTTCCTGTTATGGCCAGTCGAGCATAGCACAATATCAACCCCCAATACCGGGAGAGACGAATCCCCTCCTATCGCTCATTGTCTCCATGTGAATCGGGACTGTACCCAAAAACCACCTGTTTGCACAACTCAGTAGAGCCGTGGTAGGGTGGAAATCAAAGCACAGTGGGAGACACACAAGACTCTATGACGATCTCGGGTCAACAGACTAAGCTGTACCAGTGTCACCAGAGAACTGCCATCTGACGTGAGGTATAATACCATCTGGGAGTTCTCGGCGAGTCCGTTCAGTGTACCCAGTCTCCACTGAGCACCCGCATACCATCTTCGATGTCAAACACCAATGGATATAGGATTATCCATCGCCCATCGCATGGGTCGAGAAGATATGCGCTAGTCTACTCTGGAATATCGATGCCCCGTCTCGATATTTCCACGACTAGGAACATTTCAAGGATGTACTCATGGACTACCCAGGCCCCACTAGTATGATCTGCATCATAGTCCTGGAAGTCGAGTACACATCCTATGGGCTTTATCAACATGTAATCAGAGAGACAGAAAGTATACATGTTAAGATAAAGTGCAACCAGATAGCGTACTATCATGTCGAGCAAGAAAGTCCTACCTATATATGTCCCAGCATCCACTACAATATACATCCAATGTACAGTAATGGCCTCTAGGGCATACATATAACTAACAATCTCCCACTTGCACTAGGGCCATCTGTAGCAGTGGTTGCAGTATCACATACTCAACCATCCCCTAAATTGTCTCTCTTTGGGAAAAAGGCCTTCATGAGTGGATCCGCCGTGTTGTCCTCTGAGTCTTCTCTCCTAACCTCGATCACCCTGGAGATCAACTATCTCCATGATCAGGTGATGCTGCCTCAGAATTTGTCTGGGTCACTGATGGGACCAGGGTTCCAGGGCCAAAGCCATACCTCCATTGTCATACAATGGCAGGAACCTAGTTCATCTTATGAACCAATATACACCCAAACTTCCTCTTTGGTAGTATCTTTAATAGCGATGTTACCAGCCTTTATCGTCTAGTTTGCCACGGTATCTAGCTTGGAACCTTTCCAACATACCGTCCCTTTACTGAGGGTAAAGACAGTGCCTGTGACTGACATTTAGTCGTCTTTATCACCCTGGAACACTTCCAGTGATTCTGCCCAGGATCTATTGATACCATCTCACTACATCTAGTGAGAATCCTAGCATCCAATTACATCTATCTCATAGATGAAAACTCAGGATTTAGGAGGTATCACTTTGATCCTATTTGGAGAATCCTTGTGATAATAGGAGATTGATCGATCATAGTATAGGAAACTCTTTTCCTATCAAGAGTATGTTGTCTTCGTACAATACGAAGATGACCACCTTACTCTCTACTACCCTTTTATATATACAAGGTTCGTCTACCATTTTGATGAAGTCAAACACTTTGACTATCACATCAAAACAGACGTTCCAACTCCGCGATGCCTGCTTCATTATGTAAAGCAACTTGCACACGTTTCCGCTGCTCCCACTATTTACGAAGACCTCTGGCTGTGTTCTTATAGACGTTCTCTTCTAAATCAGTATTTAGAAAAGCAGTCATGGCACCCAACCGCCAGATATCGTAGTCATGGTATGTAGCAATGTTAAGTAGGATCCGGATGGACTTAAGCATAGTCACTTGGAAAAGGTTTCATCATTATCCATGCCTGGTTGATGACTAAAACCTTTAATAAGCCTAGCTTTGAAAGTCTCAACTTTTCCATCTACACCAAGTAATCTTCTCAAGATATACTTGCTCCTGATGGGGATTTAACCCTTCAGATATCGCAACCAAAGTCCATACTTTGTTGGTGTATATGGATTCCATCTCGGATCACTAAGCATCCAGCCATTCTTACAGAGTCCCTACTCTCGATGGCCTGCTCGAAAATAGTTGGGTCATCATCTCATGATGCAATCCTTGCTCCTACTGTCATCGAGAAACCGAGGTATCTCTTAGGCGGATGAGGAATCCTACTAGATCGGCGGAGAGGATGAGGTTCGTCGGGAACTATAGAATCCTTTGGTTCTGTCAAATCATCAACTGCAGTTTTGTATAGCTGGAACCTTTCCAGTTCTACAGAACTGATCCTGCCTCGATCTTGTCCGGATTTTGCTTTAAACATAGGCCGGACAACCCCAAATCTCAACTCACTTAAGAGATGGGTTCTTCCCATACCATATCTTATATGGAGTGGTAGGCAGTGATTTGATTCAAACCTAATTCAATAGGTATGCAGCTTCTCAAGTGCATAACCCCAAAAGAAAATAGGTAACTCAGTAATACTCATCATAGAGCACACCATATCTAATATTGTGCAATTGCTCCGCCCTGATACACCGTTGTGCTGTGGTGTAATCAGAGGAGTAGTACGGAGAGAGAATCTCATTTTCCTTTAGAATGGTCCAGGAATGCCATGCACAAGTATTCTCCTCCCTGATCTCATCATAGGATATAATACTTATACCCGATTATTGGTTCTCTACTTCTAACTTATATTCTGTGAATACCTCAAAAGGTTCGGACTTATGTTTCAACAGGAACATATGACTGAATCTTGAGAGATTATCAGAGAATATAATGAAGTATGAAGAACCAGTCCTGGCATGTGTAGACAGGAGACTTTACATACATCATCATGTATCAGTCCCAAGAGTTTACTAACTCTTTCTCCGTTTACAGTAAACGGAGCTATGGTCATCTAATCTTTGTGACATGACTGGCAAGTTTCACAAGATGTAAATTCAAACTGATTTAAATATACATCTAAATGTAACTTCAGCCAGTCGGGTCGCATTGATATAACCTAGTCTACAATGCCTCAAGAAGAATTCGTTTATTTCTGAACTCTTCTTCTTGTGTGTGTTCAGTATACAAGGAACTGTAGTTTGGTTTAGAACGTCAATGCTTTTAGATAACGTGCCTGAACCGATCAACTTTTGATATAGGAAATGTTCAAAACATTATCCATCAATACAAAATTATATCCTTTCTTTAGAAATAAAGAGACTGATATGATTTTGTATATCAGGTTCGGTATCTAATAGCATTTGTTCAGAATCAATGTATTCGTAATACAGGATGACAGTGACCAACAGACTTGGCTGCAACACTTGCCCCGTTTTCTGTCTCATGAAACTTATCACCCGTTCTCAGTTTTTCTACCTTTTTGTAGCCCTATGTAACAGATTACATATCTGGGATCCTGATCCGGTATCATATACCCAGGATGCAGAGGATACTGAGAAACAGTTCTTTGTAATGAACACACCCGAAGGAGATGCATCATATGCACTTTCTTCGTTTGGGCGGCATAGGAAATCTGGTATTCCCCTATTTCCTTCTCGGTCTTATAAAAATTATAAGTTGGAGCGGGACCAACGTTCCCCAACTCAGTATAACAAGCGGGTTCGGTCAATACATCCGTATTATTATCTTGATTAAGGCGTGATATGGTCGCTACCAGGAGAGAGAGAGAAGAAAACACTCTGCGTGCGCTCTTGCAAGATTAGATTGGTTATATATTTTATCTAATCAGGATGGCTCCCACTGTTTTTATCAAATCTTCCTTCAAACCCTAAAAGGAAAGACTAGCCGGGATTAATTACACTCTACAAGTTCGCCAATCTTTCAGCCAGGCCAGTGTCGGTACTTTGAGGGAGGTTCCCCGTGCTTTCGCACGGACCTAATTACAGTAAACCTCGTTTTCCCAGAGGCGTAACCCCGTTGACACCTTTCTAGACACCTACTTGATCGGCTAATTGTAAAGTACAAAACTCTCCCAGGAGTAACAATTACTCGCAGTGGGTATCGGGATCCAACTATCACATAGAAGGTATTCAATCTCATTGCAAATTTCAACACTTGAAACTCCCGATAATGGTTTTTACCCCTAGCACTTATGACCTTAACTATGGTCAACAAATCATAAGTACTAATCAAGTTCTACCCGTCATTTCGTGATTAATTAGACCCACCCACATGACCCTTAACTAAGGTCAACAAAGTCACGCGACTGTCCTAACTAATCGCATCATATGCGGTATAGGAAGACATCACTTAGCTACCGTACACTGTGCCTTGACTATGGTCAACAAACACAGCACGAATACTAAGTACTCTACTTCCTAAAATGACGGAGGGTTGCGAATGGTTTTTATGAAAACCTTTAACGCTTTGAACTTGATCTCGTTGCGGAATCAAATGGTTTTTTTTAAATGGAATGTTTTTGAGGCTTTTCTAGTTTTGCTAAAGGGGTCACTCCCGGTGAAGGGATCGTCGGCCCTTTCCTCGTCGAATGAGGTGCGGGATATATCATATATATCACTGTGCAAAGCGGAAACTATAGAAGCGATCAAAGACAAACCGAGGGTTGTAGCATCTGCCAGTTATTGCTAAAGGAGTCACTCCCGGTGAAGGGATCTCGGTCCTTTCTTCATCGAATAAGGTGCAGGATGTTCTATAATGAACACCGCGATGCAAAGCAAGAACTGTAGCTACCTGTTTTTATTTTGAAATTCGATTCCACAACATCAATTAGGTTTATTTTCTTTCATTAATCTCATTAATGAATATCCCATCAATTAAGTCCACTTAACCATCACAGATAAATATAACGTACGCTTATGCCATCCGCATTCGCCTCGATGTCCCGTCTGCACCGTTAGGTTAGGTAACTAACGGCAGAGCGGGGCAGGGCTAGTGTGGGTGTAAAACATAAGCAACGTTTATACAATATATCATATATACTATATATAATACCTGTCACAGAACATCACATGATCACAGATAAATCACAGCAGAAGAAACATATGAAATATTGGATATACTAGGACGTCCGTGTTTTCAATACGAGCCAGTATAAAACACGGATTCCACGGTCGTGATGAATAGCCAATCCCACACCCCAAGACCCCTACGAGAGCGGCAAGCAACCCTACCAATTCTAGGGTTAGGAGACCCGGACTCGACTCCTCGAGTTGGTCTCCCATTGGACCCCAGAACCCGGTTACTTGTGCTCCCCTCCTTGGGTCTATCCTAGTGCAGAAAAGTAAATAATATACAAGTGGTGACGACTTCCGCAACCTGGAAGTGCCCCAATAAAAGAATATTACATACAAGTTTTTACATGAATGAAAATGAATAACACCCATCTCACATAAAAACCCCCCGGCTATTCAAATACGACGATCCAATATAACATATCCAGCAACACATAACATCTCATGTCATCAACGTAAGTAAATATGCGCATCCCAATTATCGTTGACATATAGCAACGAAACCGGCGATATCACATATTACACTTACGGTCACAGAAAAGAAAGTGTAAAACTACAACAGTTGGAATCCGCAACCACCTCAGACATCGCATGCCTGACTCAATGAATTCTTTAGACATCACATGTCTAACAATTATAAACCCCGCATTTTAGTCTCATTATCGAAAACTCTTTTCAATATCAAGTCGGGCAATTCAACAGGATTCCCGACAATCTGATCGAATGCTCGTCGCAAACTTCAGTAGACGGCCGCACCCCCGATACCGTCGACGAAGTGCACCAAGGCGGAACACCGCCACCGCGAGCACCCGAACGGATGCTTTCGGCGACGGGGTTCTCCTACAGTCACTTGGTCGGGGCTATGGAGTGAGGCTGTCTATTAAGTTTACCCGGCGAGTATCCGTGTACGCTACGTGATTGCGACTGACTTTTGATCACATCAAAACTTCGTGGCAACCGATCAAATGAGACTAAACTGCTATGTTTATAACATTCATTCCGTTATCTCATAACTATTTGCGAATTCCAATTATTGTATCACATTCCGGATAAACAGAAAATGCTAAACTTTTTGATCGAACAATCGAACACCCAAGTTTTCCCGATACAGCTCAACACATGAAATAAGTTTAACAACATTCTGTTCGTGCCTCAGTAGCAACGGTCCAGCCGTAGAAAGGTCAAGCCAACGCCTCACATGTGGCACGCCGTACTGCCCCAAACCCGAAGGTTCAAAGGGCAGTTCAAGACGGTCACATAATCGAGTTAAGGTTTGTTGTCTTCTAGAGGGTCCATCGCGTTACTTGCACTACTTAGAACGTCGTTAAACTACGGAAAAATCCAACAATTGGAAATTTCCCGGCAGGGGAAAAAGTGGGTATTTATATCCGGTCAAACTTTTTAACATATTCTAAAAATATATCCGGAAACGCACACCGACAAAATTAGATAGTCCGATCGAATACACCAAGTTCCCAATACATCTCAGAAAATGCAACTCTGGAAAAATTATTAAAAATCCCCAAGAAAACCAGCACAGACAACTAAGAGTTACTGTGCAAAACAATATGCACATCGCGACAAAATAGCCGTGGATCCGCCGCGTCATCCTACTGTAGGGCCGCGGATCCGCGCCTACATTGTGGAATCAGGACCACAAATTTCACAGTTTGTCTTATATGTTCCTGCTGATTTTTCTGAATATTTTTAATTTGGAAAAATCCTCGAAATTAGAAAATGTACAGAGAGCATATTCTTAGTCGAGGTTTTGGGTCGATCGGACTTCTGATTCCGTCGGGACTTCGCCTAAGGCTCTAGCTAGGCTCTGATACCACTGTAGGGTTCCTAGGCACTCTAGTGAAGTCTCACAAGTGATCAAACATGCACAAATCAAATTTTACGGGTGCCTACAAACCCGACTACGGATCGTTTACTAGATATTTAGGCGAAAACATAAACTAGTTAACATTTTAACTAAGGGAACGGATATACAACCTTTGTAGATCCGGTCCACCACCTCCACGGCTCCTCAATGAAGTCCCCTCGCTGTCCAAATCATGTCTTGGGCTCTAGCGTCGGCATCATCGAAGAATGGGCGGGCTTGATCGTCGGTTCGATGCCGAAGATGATCTACGTCGAGGCATCGCTAGAACAAGCTCCAACTTCACCAAGTCGGAAAAACTTGTGAAGGAAACACCCTATACTACTTGGCAAGATGTAGAGGATGAAGAAATAAGAAGTGGGTAGACTTTAGATTTGGATTTCTCACACTTTTTCATTACTTGCCATTGGAGTAGCAAGCTACATCCATGGAAGAAGAAGATGAAGAAGAAGAAGATATGATAAGTTATTCCTTAAAAGAAAAATAAAATAAATGAATACTTATCATCTCTTTGACCATGGTTTAGTGTAGAGTTTTAACTAAGGTTAGAGAGTGGTTAGGGTTAGATAAAAGACAAGAATGGTGGACTAAGTTCAAAGCTTCAAGAAGCTTTCAAATAAAAACAAAAACTAGCAACCATTCTTATCTCTTTATCTTTTCTTTTTCCAAAATAAACAAAAGGAATAAATAAATGATTAAGTAAATGAAAAAGAAACCCTAATCACTAATTAACCATGGTTTAACACTTTACACAAAACCAAGCTAGAATGTATCATCAAACATGATACAATCATGTGCACAAAACTATATCGAATATACAATGTGCACATCCGCGTGAGAAAATCCATTTAAAGTGAACCGATACTAGTTAATGCAAAGCAATATATCAAATATATAATTATGTATTAAATCATTAAATCAACACTTGATTTAACGATCCGGTCATATCGCATATAACCGGCTAGTATCCAATGTGTCGGCTTATCGAATCAATCCTTGATTCGATAACTAGGTTATATTGCATATAACCATTCGATACATTGATCGCGAGAATAGAATACGGTATCATATACACGCATTATTCTCGGTCCCGCACATATCTCATATGCGCTCCTATTTCGTTTCGCTTGAGCTAGGAAATCTCTGTGTAGGACTCTAAAGACTCGTCAATACGCCGGTAGCAGATGATGATCATATCAAACATCCGCAAGCCGCAAGCGGTCTGCTAAATGTAACGGCCACCCGGGTATTGAGCGATCAGAAGATCGACGAGCAAGCCCGCTCACACTCCTGCGAATCCAACCAGTAACACTTACCGTACGGTCCGGTCTGTTCGTCTGATATGTCGCATATCTCGCCAAGGGGTGGTAAACGTCAGACCCCAATAGCTCGATAAGTCATGCCGACGTAGGGTCCATAACATTCGTGAAACTACTGATAATTCTTACCAGTATATCACTGCAACCCTGGCCAGGGATTTCCTGTTATGGCCAGTCGAGCATAGCACAACATCAACCCCCAATACCGGGAGAGACGAATCCCCTCCTATCGCTCATTGTCTCCATGTGAATCATGACTGTACCCAAAAACCACCTGTTTGCACAACTCAGTAGAGCCGTGCTAGGGTGGAAATCAAAGCACAGTGGGAGACACACAAGACTCTATGACGATCTCGGGTCAACAGACTAAGCTGTACCAGTGTCACCAGAGAACTGCCATCTGACGTGAGGTATAATACCATCTGGGAGTTCTCGGCGAGTCCGTTCAGTGTACCCAGTCTCCACTGAGCACCCGCATACCATCTTCGATGTCAAACACCAATGGATATGGGATCATCCATCGCCCATCGCATGGGTCGAGAAGATATGCGCTAGTCTACTCTGGAATATCGATGCCCCGTCTCGATATTCCCACGACTAGGAACATTTCAAGGATGTACTCATGGACTACCCAGGCCCCACTAGTATGATCTGCATCATAGTCCTGGAAGTCGAGTACACATCCTATGGGCTTTATCAACATGTAATCAGAGAGACAGAAAGTATACATGTTAAGATAAAGTGCAACCAGATAGCGTACTATCATGTCGAGCAAGAAAGTCCTACCTATATATGCCCCAGCATCCACTACAATATACATCCAATGTACAGTAATGGCCTCTAGGGCATACATATAACTAACAATGGGACTGATACATGATGATGTATGTAAGGTCCCCTGTCTATACATGTCAGGACCGGTTCTTTGTACTTCATTACATTCTCTGATGATCTCTCAATATTCAGTCATATGTTCCTGTTGAAATATAAGTCTGAAGCTTTTGAGATATTCACAGAATATAAGTTAGAAGTAGAGAACCAAAATACGGGTATAAGTATTATGTCTTATGATAAGATCAGGGAGGATAATACTTGTGCATAGAATTCCTGGACTATTCTAAAGGAGAATGAGATTCTCTCTCAGTATTACTCCTCTGAATATACCACAACACAACGGTGTATCAGGGCGGAGCAATCGCACCCTATGAGATATGGTGTGCTTTATGATGAGTATTACTGAGTTACCTGTTTCTTTTAGGGGTTATGCACTTGAGAAGCTGCATACCTATTGAATTGGGTTCGAATCAAATCAGTGCCTACCACTCCATATAAGATATGGTATGGGAAGAGCCTATCTCTTAAGTAAGTTAAGATTTGGGATTTTCCGGCCTATGTGAAAAGCAAAATCCGGACAAGATCGAGGCAAGGTCAGTTCTGTAGAACTGGAAAGGTTCCAGCTATACAAAACTGCAACTGATGATTTGATAGAACCAAAGGATTCGATGGTCTTCGACGAACCTCAGCCTCTCCGCCGATCTGGTAGGGTTCCTCATCCGCCTGAGAGATACTTCGGTTTCTCGATGACAGTGGGAGCGAGGAATGCATTATGAGATGATGACCCAACTAGTTTCGAGCAGGCCATCGAGAGTAGGGACTCTGTAAGAATGGCTGGATGCTTAGCGATCTGAGATGGAATCCATGTACACCAACAAAGTATGGACTTTGGTTGCTATATCTGAAAGGTTAAATCCCCATCAGGAGCAAGTATATCTTAAGAAAATTACTTAGTGTAGATGGAAAGGTTGAGACTTTCAAAACTAGACTTGTTAAAGGTTTTCGTCATCGACCAGGCGTGGATAATGATGAAACCTTTTCCAGTGGCTATGCTTAAGTCCATCCGGATCCTACTTGCCATTGCTACATACCATGACTACGATATCTGGTGGTTGGGTGTCATGACTATTTTTCTAAATACTGATTTAGAAGGGAATGTCTATAAGTACACAGCCAGAGGGCTTCATAAACAGTGGGAGCAGCGGAAACGTGTGCAAGTTGCTTTACAGACTAAAGCAGGCATCGCGGAGTTGGAACGTCTGTTTTGATATGGTAGTCAAAGTGTTTGACTTCATCAAAATGGTAGATGAACCTTGTATATACAAAAAGGTAGTAGGGAGTATGGTGGTGATCCTCGTAATGTACGTGGACAACATACTCTTGGTAGGAAAAGAGTTTCCTATGCTACGCACGGTCAATCTCCTCTTATCACAAGGATTCACCAAATAGGATAAAGGTGATACCTCCTAAATCCTAGGATTTGGATCTGTAGGATAGACCTAAATGGATATTAGGCTTCTCACTAGGTTTAGTAAGATGGTATCAATCGATCCTGGGGAGAATCACTGGAAAGGTTCCAGGGTGAAAAGGACGACTGAATGTCAGTCGCAGGCATTGTCTTTATCCTCAGTAAAGGGACAGTATGTTGGAAGAGTTCCAAGCTGGATACCGTGGCAAACTAGACGATAAAGGTTGATAACATCGCTATCAAAGATACTACCAAAGAGGCAGTTTGGGTGTATATTGGTTCATGAGATGAACTAAGTTCCTACCATTGTGTGACAATGGAAGAGTGGCTTTGTCCCAGGAACCCTGGTCCCATCAGTGACCCAGACATATTCTGAGGCAGCATCACCTGATCATGGAGATAGTTGATCTCCAGGGTGATTGAGATTAGGAGAGTAGACTCAGAGGATAACACGGCGGATCCACTCACAAAGGTTTTTCCCAGAGAGAGACTTTTATGGGATGGTTGAGTATGATATACTGCAACCACTACTACAGATGGCCCTAGTGAAAGTGGGAGATTGTTAGTTATATGTATGCCCTAGAGGCCATTACTGTACATTGGATGTATATTGTAGTGGATGCTGGGACATATATAGGTAGGACTTTCTTGCTCGACATGATAGTACGCTATCTGGTTGCTCTTTTTCTTAACATGTATACTTTCTGTCTTTATATTACATGTTGATAAAGCCCTTAGGATGTGTACTCGACTTCCAGGACTATGATGTAGATCATACTAGTGGGGCCTGGGTAGTCCATGAGTACATCCTTCAATGTTCCTAGTCGTGGGAATATCGAGACGGGGTATCGATATTCCAGAGTAGACTAGCGTATATCTTCTCGACCCATGTGATGGGCGATGGATGATCTCATATCCATTAGTGTTTGACATCAGAGATGGTATACGGGTGCTCAGTGGAGACTGGGTACACTGAACGGACTCGCCGAGAACTCCCAGATGGTATTATACCTCACGTCATATGGCAGTTCTCTGGTGACACTGGTACAGCTTAGTCTGTTGACCCGAGATCGTCATAGAGTCTTGTGTGTCTCCCACTGTGCTTTGATTTCCACCCAACCGCGGCTCTACTGAGTCGTGCAAACAGGTGGTTTTTGGGTACAGTCCCGATTCACATGGAGGCAATGAGCGATAGGAGGGGATTCGTCTCTCTCGGTATTGGGGGTTGATGTTGCGCTATGCTCGACTGGTCATAACTGGAAATTCCTGGCCAGGGTTGCACTGATTTACTAGTAAGTGTTATTAGTAGTTTCATGCTTGTTATGGACCTTACATCGGCATGACTTATCAAGCTACTGGGGTCTGACGTTTACCACCCCTAGGCGAGATATGCGACATATCAGACGAACAGACCGGACTATACGGTAAGTGTTACTGGTTGGAGTCGCAGGAGTGTGAGCGGGCTTGCTCGTTGATCTTATGATCGCTCAATACCCGGGTGGCCGTTACATTTAGCAGACCGCTTGCGGCTTGTGGGTGTTTGATATGATCATCACCTACTGCCGGCGTATTGACAAGTCTTTAGAGTCCTACACAGAGGTTTTCTGGCTCAAGCGAAACGAAATAGGAGCGCATATGAGATATGTGCGGGACCAAGAATAATACCAATATGTGATACTGAATTCTATTCTCGCGATTTGTATCATCGGACGGTTATATAAGATATAGCCGGGTTACCGAATCAAATGTTGATTCGATATATTGATACACTTGATATTAGTCGGTTATATGCAGTATGACCGGATCATTAAATCAAGTGTTGATTTAATGATTTAATGTATAATTATATATTGGATATATTACTTTACATTGACTAGTATTGTTCACTTAAGATTGATTTTCTCACTTGATGTGCACAAGTTGTATATGTGATATATGTTTGTGCACTAGTTTGTATCATGATTGATGATACATGCAAACTTGGGTATGTGTATGATTTACACCATGTTTAGGTTAATGGTTAGGGTTTTATTTATTTTGTTAAAACAAAATGGTGCTTTTCTTTATCTTTGCTAGAAGCTTCATGATACTTCAAGCATCTTTGAAAAAGTCTAACCATTTTGTTTTATTCTTTAACCTAACCATTACCTAAACCCTAGTTTACTCTCTACAAAAGAAAACTCACCCATGGTTGCAATATGATAGACTTCACTTGATTTATTATTTTGATTAATTCTTTTTCACTTCCTTCTTCTTCTTCTTCATGAAGTGAAGAAACCTTGCTAGAAAATTTCAAGTGAAGAAACCAAGTGAGAAATCCAAGTCCAAAGTGAACCCACTTCCTATTTCTTCATTCTCTATCACTTGCCATGTAGTAGAGTGTGTTCTCTTCACAAAATTCATGACCTAGTGAAGATGGAGCTTGAGTTTGAGTCGCCTCGACGTAGATCATATTCGGTATCGAAGTGAACGACCTAGCCCGCTTATTTCTCCGACGAAACCATCGCTAGAGTCCGGGATCCTGATGATCGCAGCGAAGGGACGTCATCACGGAGCTTTAGAAGTGGAGGACCGGATCTAGAAAGGTTGTAATCCCTTTCACTTGTAGTTAAAGTTGTTAACTTGCTCGCTTTCGCCTTACCTCTAGTTAACGATCTTGAATAGGGTTTCTCGGCACATATAAAAATTTGATTTTGGCATGGTTGATGCCTTGTGGAACCTCATGAGTGTGCCTAGGAACCCTACAGTATGCTATCTGGTTTGAGTCTATCTTAACATGTGTATATATTTCTTTTAATATCTCGCAATACATGTTGATAAAGCTCTTAGGATCTTTTCTTGACTACCAGTGTTGTGATGGCCATCACATTAGTAGGAGTTGGGTAGTCTATAAGCACATCCTTAAACTTGTCCCTAGTCGTAGGATTATCGAGACTGGGTATCGATACTCCAGAGTAGACTAGTGAATACATTTCTTATCCCCGTCAGGGGAGGTGGCATATCCCGCAGCCATTGGTATACGGTACCAAAGATAGTTATAGGTGCTTATTGGGTTATGAGTTACACTGGACGGACTCGCTTGGAACTGCTGGTTGGTATTATACATATCGTCAGTTAGAAGTTCCCCGGTGACATGAGTATAGATTAGTCCGTTGGTTTGATATCACTATTTGTCTCGAGTGTATTCCCACTGTACTTAGATTACTACCCTACCATGACTCAAATGAGTCGTGCAAACAGGTAGTAGTTGGGTGCATCCCCGAAGTACTTGGAGGTAGTAGGGGTTAGAAGAGATTCGTCTCTCCCGGTATGGGGAGTTAATATCGCATTGTGTACAGCTGGCCAATACACATTGTCCCTGGTTAGAGCAAGTGAGATTTACTAGTTGGTACACCAGTAGTTTCTTACGATGTATTGGGTTCCACACCTACACGACTTATTGTGCTATTAAGGGTCTAACGTTTACCACCCCCTAGGCCCGATATCCGATACTTTTAGATGAGCAGACCGGACTGTACGGAGAATGTCACCTATAGGCTCAGTAGAATTTTCGGACGAGTTATCATGTTGATCTTCCTTTCGAAAGAAACCTGGGTTGCCGTTACGTACAGCTAGTGCCACTGATGTTTTTATGGTTAAACCCACTGCCAGCGTATACTCGAGTCTTTAGAGTCCCACACAGAGGGTTTCCCAGTTCAAGCAAAATGGTGTGGTTTGTGTATGGTTTGATGCACGGGTATTCGATTGAACACGTGTATTTATACATATGCTTTAATCGGACGGTTTAGTAGTACTAGCAGGTTTGAAAGACAGCCAGTTTTGATGCTAGTATTATATTGCTCTCTTTTGGGTATTTGTATTTTAACTTGAATACGATATTTTTATGAATATGTGTATTTGTATGAATATGTGTATTTGTATAAATACGGGTATTTTTGCTTTGATACAAATACATATATTTCTTTCTAAATATGAATACGCGTATTTTGTATTTTCGGTACAAATATGGTATTTGTATTTTGGTAGAAATATGGTATACGTATTTATACGGGTTTGAGTATACTTGTTTATATACATGCATTTATATTTATATATTTGTATGTATATGTATACTTGATGGGGTGGCTACACTCTCTCCTTTTTCCTTCAAGATAAACAAGGAAGTGTGTGGGTTTGTGACTCACCCTAGTGAGTTACTAAGCCCACCCACTCTTTTTTTTTGGATGTGAAGGGATAAGTGATAGTGTGAGAGATATTTTTGAGAGAGGTTGATATTTTTCATTACTTGAAGAAATTTCTCTAGTTACTACCTCTTCTTCTTCCTCCTCAATTTTCTCACTTGAGCTTTGAGGATTAAAAGAGAGCATTTAGTTTCAAAAACTACACCACTCTAAGTATCTTGTCCTAGCAAGACTTGATCTTTAGTTGTTTCGGACGAAACAATCACTTAAATCGGCATCGTCAGATGTATCGTCTTTGACACGGAAGATCGGCTTCGAGTGCTCATTTTTCCTAGTTAAGGTTTGTTTAGTTTAGTGTTTGGAATTGTATCCTGAGATTTTAGTGTATTGTGCCCAAGTTTTTAAATTTTTGATTTCGTATAGCCGTAGTTATCACGGCAAGGAGCACATATACACTTACAACTACGGCATTTCGGACGTCGTCTCTTCACACATAAATAACCGTTGTAGCCCCGGTATTAATGGAAAATGACGAAGAATCTTCACAGGCACATCTCTCGACTGAGGGTCTTTCTTAGGCTTGAATCGGCTGGTCCTGCACACAGGGCATTTTTAGAGTGTGGCGTGTTCATTCCGGAACAAAACACAATCATTCTCACATGCATGTATCTTATGATACTACAGGCCATTATTTGTGATTATCTTTTGCGCCTTATACCAGCTCGGTGGCACTTCATTTCCATCGGGAAAAGATTCCTTCAGCAATTCTAGGAGATCGGTGAATGACTAGTCACTCCATTTATTCTTGCACTTAATCTGGATGAGACGTACGAAAAAGGACAGTTTCGAAAACCTTTTATAATTTGGATATAGCGGGATCCTAGAGTCAGCCTTGTACTTCTCTAGTAATGAGGGTCCAGTGCTTTTCATATCATAAGGAAGTCCAGCGGCATTTATAAGCTCATCCATGTCATCGATCGGCATGAATACAATATCATCTTCTTCGACGGCTTCGTCTTCTTCAAACTGTCATTTCTTTTCCTCCTCTTCTTCTACTATCCCTTGCCACTCTGCGGTTTCTATTTCGATGGGTTCGTTTTCCGACTCTTGCACCCATTCCTCATCTCCCGTTACAAAAACTTTTTCTCCGTGAAGTTCCCACGTAGTGTAATCTCTAACGAAACCGTATCTCTCGATGTGTAATTTAACTTCTGACTTCTTGAGCAATCTCTTGGTCATACACATAGAGTAAGGACAATAGATTTTGTGCTCTTTTAGTAACCTAAGACGTGCGTAAGAAAAATCGGTGAAAAAGCTAACACCGTCAACAAAGAAGCGGTTGACTCTAAAAGGAATATCGACATACATCCAACTCTTGTCGTGTAGATACGGAAATGCCATATTGGAACAGTCCGGACGAAGAAAGGTTCTTCTAGACAAGACATATTGGATTAAGGTTTCTTGACAGATACGCGATAGACAGGATACTAAAAAGCGTTGGTGCTAGATTTAATTGACGACTTGGTTAATTTAAGTTTCAATTAACGATTTAACTATAAAGATTATCAAGGACCGAGAGCAAATGCTCATAACTAGGGAGTTAGATTCTTCTTCCAAAAAAGATGATGATGATATTAAATGTTTTATATTGGATGTCGAGGGTAGTGGCTGTCGGGGGTAAGGCACCTATCATATTAAGAATGTATAAAGTATACACCTATTCATTTTTTCTTTCATCCGTTTTGTGAAAATTTCGGTAGGACCTCCCCGCTGTTCTCTGAATACACTGTAATAGAAAAGATGATCATTTCAATGTTGTCAAATAACATTGAAACGAGCATCTAATATATCATTGTACATAAAGAATCAGTGGATAGGTACCGACGAAATATTTCGAAAAAAATGAAAAACACAAGTAAATGCAGGTGTCTGCTTTATACAGTCCTAACTTTTCCACACGGGACAAATTTATCGGTTATCATACGATTGAATATTAATTCTCGTCACATAGACTGCGCGACGGTTGTTACAAACCGAATGATACCATCCGATATTTAACATCCTTCGTATAGTTTTTGTCACGGCGAAAATCACACGTATGTTAACCGATAGACGGGAACTAAGTCGCGTTTTTATTTTCGCATATGATTATTGATGAGAATATGAAAATTTTATATTATCATCGAGTGTCATACACTTACGTTAAGACTTAATTTGGAATAGTTTTACGTTTAAGTTTCAATTTCAAGGTTTCAAAGTTTTTGTTTTAGGGTAAAGTTTTTTAAAATTACGGGTTTTCTTAATTGAGTTTATGATTTTGGATTTAGTTTTTTTTAATGAAATTTGATATTTTAGATTTATGGTTGGTTTTAGAGTGGGATTTGACAAGAGTTCAATATAGAGGAGAATGATGGTGAATTAAAGTTTAGCCTTGTTTTTTCTGTGTATGTGTATGTCTCTGTGTGTGCACGCTCTATTCACTAAAATACCCTTAATTGCTGTTGCTTTTCACTAAAATACCCTTAACTGTTGTTGGTTTTTCACTAAACCGCCTTAACAAATTTAAATAAACAATTCGATCCTCTTCTTAAACTTACTTGATTACTACAAATTTCACTAAAATACCCATACATATTGTTGTTTTTACACTAAACTACCTTAAAGTTTTACTAAAAATTCTCTTTTGCTTAATATTATCTTTTTTGCACTAAAAATACCCGTAACGACCCTAAAAGTCCTTTTCTCTTTTATTGATCCAATATTAATAAAAGAGTGTATTTCTGTTTTGGTTTCGAGTTATAAGTTATTTTTGATAACTTATGTATAAGAAACCTTTTATAGCTCACTGGTTAAGCCTTTCCTCTACTGTCCCATAGCTTGCAAGTTTGAATCCCATCAGTTCCAATTATTTTAATATTTTTCTTTTTAATTTTTTTCGGAAGCCCAAGTTGCATGTGCATTGTACAGAGAAACGAAGAGTTGAAAATAAATCAAACAATAAAAACGAGACATAAATACCCAGATGAATGCACCGCACGAACCCCGATACCAACCCCTACTTTTGGACCGCCGATTTTCCCATTTTGACCGCTACCGGCGGGTGGTTTTTGCCCAAAAATCCCCATTCTTTGCCCGTGCATCCCTTCAGCTCCCCACTACTTCTTTTTTCTATTTGATTTTCTTACAATTAACCAAAGAACTCCAGACCCTTCATCTATCCTTTTACCCTCACTTTTAATACGTTTTATTATCTTTTTAATTTTCTCTACACCTATATTTACCCCTCTAAATACATAGTCTTTTTCCTTAGTTCTTCTCCTAGATTATTCTGAAAATACCACTCAAAAATTCTAACTCTCAAGTACCCTTAAGTTCATCTCTCTTAAGATCAAGGTGAAGGCAAGCTCTCGAAATCGAAGCACTCAAAAATCATTCCTAGATTTCTCCACTGCTATACAACTCGCATAGGGGATGTCGATAGATCAAACCCACTCTCTTAGTCGCAATCTCAGTCTCGGTTCTACAAACTGAGGCCTCTACTCTTTCTTCTCGTTCTAGTACGAACGCGCAACCGTAAGTCCTATCATCCTCTTTTCTTTTCCCTCTTGTATACTCTCTTCAAATTTTCCACTCCGCATCACTTGCAACTATGGTAAATTTTCCATCTACTTTTCCCTTTTTTTTATCCTCCTATTATCTCGACACGAAAGAATACGGTATTATACAAAGTTTAAATTAAAAATATTGTTGGATATGTATGCCCTAAAGGCCTTCATTGTATAGGATGTTAGGGATATGTATGTACAGGACAATCTTGCTCGATATGATTGTATGCTATCTGATTTGTCTTTATCTTAACATGTGATGTGTTTTACTTTGTATTTCATATCTTATATACATGTTGATAAATCCCATAGGATTTTTGCCTGACTACCAGCGTTGTGATGACAATCATACTTATGGGAGCTAGGAAGTCGATAGGCACATCCTTAAAGTGTCCCTAGTTGTAGGAGTATCGAGACTGGGCATCGATGCTCCAGAGTAGACTAGTGTATACATATCTAGACCCTGACGAGGGGCGATGGATTGGTCCCGCAGCCATTGGTGAGGTGTACCTAAGATTGTATACAGGTGCTCACTGGGTGTGAGTACACCGGACAGGACTCGTCGAGGACTGGCTAGATGGTATTATACCTACCATCAGATAGCAGTTCTCTGGTGACATGAGTGCAGATAGTCTGTCGACCTGAGGTCATCATTCGTCTCGTGTGAGTTCCCACTGTGCTTTAATTACTACCCTACCACAGCTCTACTGAGACGTGCAAATAGTTTTAGTTGGGTACAGTCCTGAGTCATATGGAGGCAGTGAGCGACTGTTGGGGATTCGTCTCTCCCGATATAGGGAGTCGATATCGTGCTGTGATCGGTTGGTCAACACCATAAGTCCCTGACCATGGCGGATTGAGAATTACTGGTAGTTGGACCAGTAGATTCTCGGATGGTCTTGAACCACACCGATATGACTTTTCTGGTTATTAAGGGTCTGACGTTTTCCACCTGTATAAACCTGGCATGCGATACTCTCAGAAGAACAGACCGGACTGCATGGAGATTGTCACGGACAGACTCGGTAGGGGTTCGGATGAGTTCACTCGTCGGCCTTGTTTTTCGACAGATACCTGGGTAGCCGTTACGTACAGCTAGTGCCACTGATGGACTTGTGATTAAACCTACTGCCAGTGTACTGTCGAGTTTTTAGAGTCCCACACACAGGGTTACCTTGGTTCAGGTGAAATGATGTAGATGCCGTATGGTTTTACGGCAGGGTTCCGATCATATACGTGTACTGGGCACATGGATGTTGTTCGGACGGATAATACTAGTGGGCTTTGGTTTAAGCCGGATTCTAGTATTATATTATTGGAATATTATTATCTCTTTGTATTCGTATTTTTCGGAATACGAATACGGGTATGTATATACGCTGAGGGCATTCTTGTAATTTCACACGATATGCTTTTAGAAGGAGACACCTCATTTTTAGATTTATCTATTTGTGGAAATAGATTAATGAGGTGGATAATGGAGATATTTGTGGTATGGGTGAAGCATGGCTAGTTGATTTGTTTATTACTTTTGACTTTACTATTCAAGCATGGGTGATTGTTTTCTATTGAACATATTGCATGCTTGATTATTGTGGATGACTAAGCCATTCCCCACTTGCCACAACATAAGACTTTAGCTCATTTGTGTTTTCTTATTCTCTCTCCATTTTTTCTCTCCTCCTTCTTCCTCAAGCCCTAAGCCTCACATGTGTTGTGAATTGTAGGGCTCTTGAGATAAAATACTCCGTTGATCTTTCTCTACATATTCTAAGTTGTCTAGTCTAGCGAACTAGACATCTTAGTTACCTCACACTTGAGGTTGAAGTTTGAACCATAGGCTCTCGGGTGGATCATCTTCGACAAAGTGGAGATCGACGATCGAGTTCCATTCTAGTTTTCTTGGAGCCAAGAAGAGGAGAAGAAGATTCAAGCTTGAACAAATGAGCCAAGAAGAAAACAAGAAGACCCGAAGGACTAGATCAAAGAGGTATAAACTCTCACCGAGTAGTTAGAACCTCTTCGAAGTTAGTCATAGCTAGTTATGGTTTAATAAAGATCCTGAGTTGTCTTGGTCGATGTTGCGAAGCCACTCTTTTCAAAAAGAAAAAAAATCATTTTTTATGTATTCCGCCTCCCCGCAGATTCGCGGAGTGTGCGACATCGACTTACAATGGTATCAGAGCCACTTAAACCTTAACTAGCTAGTTAGCAAGTAGTTAGAATTTCGATCGTCTGAAAAATTACCCGAAATCGCATTTCCATGTCATGCTTGCTGTCAATTTTCAAAACCGCTCAAAAAATTATTTCAGCGGGCTTAAAAATACATGCAGGCTTTTGCAAGAACACAAAAAAAATTCGAGCTTGTAATCGCCCAAGACCACCGCGGAACCGCGGCTAAACTCACTGTTTCGCCGTGGATCCGTAGCCGAGTCAAGGCTGATTCGCTCCGATTTTTTTTCCTGTGGGTCTTAATCTTGGAAATATGATTTCTTGCATATTTGGTTTCTACCCAGAATTGTTTGTGTACTGGTTTGCACATGGGGCAGACACGGAAAATATTTTCGATCAAAATTCTAAGTTACTTGGCTAATATGGGTTTTCTGTGTTTTTATATGTATTGCTAAATATATGCTAATTGCTATATATCGATTAATGGAGGTTGCACATATCTTTGTTTTGGTGATGGTTTGAGTATAAGGAGTATTGGATCGTCGTGAATGAATAGCCGGCGGATGTGAGAAGAGTGTTTCTTTTTTTTTTTATTCATGTAAATTTGTAAATTGATATAATATTATTTTGCAGGGTACATCCGGGTTGAGGTTGTAGTCACCGTTGCATTATTTCATTTACTTTTTCTTGCACTTAGGATAGACCTAAGGTGGGGTACACAAATTACCGGGTTCTTGATGTGCCGAGAGGCTTACTTGTTTTATTGAGGGAGCTTGCTTCACTTCGGGAATTTGGCGGGTAGTTTGCCGCAAGGGTGGGGTTTTGGCTATTCATCACGACCGTAGAATCCGTTTGTTTCGTTATAGGCTAAAACGAAACACGGAAATCCTATTATATCCAATATATTTATCTGTGATTATGTGATCTGGAATACTTATTATTACGTGAGATGAATGGCTATATATATATATATATATATTATAGATATATATAATAAACGCTGCTTATGTTTTGCACCCACGCTAGTCCAGCCCCCACTCTGCCGTTAGTTAAGTAACCTAACGGTGTATGATACGGGGCCCCGTAACGAATGTGGATGGTATAAGCGTACGTTCTATCTTCGTTTCTTTTTTGCAATGATAAGGTTAAATGATGGGACCACATTAATATTAATTAATGTAAAGGAATAAACCTAAAATCTAATGTCGTTGGAACAATTGCAAAACCACTCTGTTTTCTTCAAAAAGCATTTTTAAAAGCGGAGCTTAAACTACTCCTTTTCAAAAGCTATCCGGTTCCTTCGACTATATCAAGTTCATTACGTTAACAGTTTTTGCCAAAACCAGCCATATCCCCCCGTCATTTCAGATAGGTATCTACTAGTATTCATGCTATATGTTTTGACCTTCGCCAAGGCATAGTGTTTGATAGCTAGTGGGTGCTTATCTGTAGTATAGATAAATGAATTAGTTTAGGACATGCGTACAACTATTTTGGCCTTCGTCAAAGACTTGTACGAATGGGTCTAGATTAATCTGGATAATGACGGGTTGAACTTGACTTGTGACTTATGATGTTTTGACCTTCATCAAGGTTATAAACACACGGGGCAAAAATCACATCGGGAGTTTCAAATATAAAGGAAACTTGCTAGTGATGTTTACCTTCTTGAATGGTGTTTTTGGTAGGCTTCCTTCAAATTCATTACACAATGATAGTTGGGTCCTGATCCTACAGTGAGTACCCGGTACTTTTCGGGAGATTTTTTCACTTAACAATCAATACTATAAACCAAGTAGGTGCCTAGAACAGTGTTAGCGGGGCTACGCTTCTAGGGAAAAGAGGTTATGTAATTAAAGAACTTCACGAAAGCGTTGGAAAACCTCCCTCGAAGTACCGACACTAGCCTGATTGAAAGGTTAAGCAAGAATTGTGACGTGCGATTAATCCTGACTAATTCTTCTTTTAGGGTTTGAAGAAGAATTCGAGAAAATAGTGGGAGCCATTCTATTTAGATAAACTGATAACCAATCTAAATTTGCAAGAGCTTATGCTGAGTGTTTCTTTTCTCTCTCTCCTAATGCGGCGACAATAACGGGACTTAAGCTAATACTAGATAAATATAAACTCGTTGGGCCAAACTATAAAGACTGGATGAGGAATGTCCATATGGCCCTTACATATGATAAGGTTGCATACGTCCTCACGGCGAAAGCTCCCCTGTTCCCGGTCTAGAATCCTTGGTCGCGGACATTAAGGTCCGTAAGACCTGGGATCTTGATTGCGTGAAAGCCAAGTGCCTCGTGCTGGCCTCCATGTATAATGAACTTCAGAGGCGGCACGAGTAGATGGACCTTACTTCCATCTTTCTCCATACCAAAGATTTAAATGGAGAACAATCTCGTATCGCAAGATATGAGATATCGAAGAAATTATTTCAAGCGAGGTTGGCTATCGGATCATCTGTTGGGGACCACGTCCTAAAGATGATTTCTTTTATTGAAGAGCTCGCGGACCTCAGAACTACGTTGGAGAACGAGTTGTATATCGACTTGATTTTACAGTCCTTTCCCTCCACCTATACCCAGTTCATATTGAATTTCAATATGAATAGTATGGAAGTTTCACTTCCTGAGTTCCTCAACATGTTGAGAATGGCAGAGGGCACCTTGAAGAAAACCAAGGAAACACCTGCTCTATTTGTTAGGGAATTTTCTTCTGCTAGATCTAAGGTTAAAGTCAATGGAAAGAAGAAGAAGCCTCCCACCAAATCGAGGGGAGGTATGCATAAGGTGAAGGGAAAGGGAAAGGGAAAAATAGGGGGCAGCTACAAAGGAAGAATGCTTCTATTGTCTGAAAAAGGGACATTGGAAGAAGTACTGCAGGGCCCTAAAGGCCAGAAATCTAGACACGAAGCAAGCTTTGGGTTCGGCTTCAGTTGTGTTCGTGATTGAAAACTGCTTCTCTATAAACTCTACTTCCTGGGTATTGGATACCAGATCAGGATCTCACATATGTAATTCTTTGCAGACGCTGAGAAGCCGTAGAGTTTTGAGGAAAGATGATATGACCCTCAGGGTTGGCAATGGAGCCAGTGTGGACACTGTTGCAGTAGGAGAATATCACCTAGGATGGGCTAGTGGACATATTTTGTTATTGTGTAACTGCTTTTGTGTATCTAGTATGGTGTGCAATATTATATCAGTATCTTTATTATCAAATGAAGGATATAATTTTGCACTTATAAGCAATGTTATCAACGTTCACCTAAATCATGAAATGGTTGGGTCGGGTACACTTAGTAACGGAATATACATTCTTAATCAACATCAAGTTTTAAACGTCTACAACACACTAAAAAAGAAAGACTTCAGAATCAAACCAAACTTTCTTATGGTATTGTAGACTCGGTCACATCAATAAAACACGCTAACAAAGTTACATAAATAAGGATAATCAGATCTGTTTGAGTATCAATAATATGCTACTTGTCAATCATGTATCAGAGGAAAGATGACAAAAACTCCGTTCACTGGACATGGAGAAAGAGCCACTGAGCTCCTGGGACTCATACACAGCGACGTGTGTAGGCCAATGTCTACACATGCAAGAAGTGGTTATTTCTACTTCATTACTTTCATAGATGATTTCTCAAAATATGGACATGTATTCTTATTGAAACAAAAATCCGAGGCCTTTAAGAAATTCCAAGAGTATAAGAATAAAGCGGAAAAGCAAACCGACAAAAGTATCAAGATGCTCCGATCTGATCGGGGTGGTGAATACTTAAGTACCGAGTTCCTGGAATATCTAAAAGATAATGGAATTCTCTCTCAGCTTACTCCTCCATACACACCACAACACAGCGGTGTATCAGAAAGACGGAATCGCACCTTACTTGATATGGTGCGTTCCATGATGAGTAATGCTGAGTTGCCGCCCTCCTTCTAGGGTTATGCACTAGGAACTGCTGCATACCTATTGAACATGGTTCCAACTAAGTCTGTGCCTACCACTCTATATAAAATATGGAGTGGGAAGAAACCCTGTCTTAAGTATCTAAAAATATGGGGTTGTCCTACCTTTGTCAAAAAGGTTCACTCGGACAAACTCGGGGCACGTTCAGTATTGTGTAAGTTTGTGGGATACCCCAGGAATTCTATGGGGTATTATTTCTATCACGCTGAGGAACAAAAGGTCTTGTTTCTCATTATGCCCGCTTCATGGAAACTCAATTTGTCAAAAAAGAGATAAATGGGAGCGCAATAGAGCTGGAAGAAATTCCAGAATCACAAACTATTACTAAAAGTTTAGTAGAACCTGAGATTTCAATGGAACCGGACGTACCTATGCCACTCCGCAGATCTAGTAGGCAGTCTTAATTGCCCGAGAGATACTACGGTTTTCTTGTAGACGGGGATCGAGAGGATTGCATCATCGATGATGATGTGCTGACTAGTTTTCAGCAAGCCATCACGAGTGGAGACTCGGTGAAGTAGCTGGATGCTATGAGATCCAAGAAGGAATCCATGTACACAAACTAAGTTTAGACTTTGGATTTTGCTCCTATTGGGGTAAAACCCGTAGGATGCAAATGGATCTTCAAAAAGAAGATTGTTGTAAATAGTCAGGTAGAAACCTACAAAGCTAGAATTGTTGCTATAGGTTTTCATCAAAGACCGGGATTGGACTATGACGATTCATCAGTAGCTATGCTTAAATCAATTCGGATCCTACTTACTATTGTTGCCTTCTATGACTATGACATCTAGCAGATGGATGTTAAATCTGCTTTTCTAAATGAAAATTTAGAAGAGTGTGTTTACATGGATCAACCAAAGGGTTTGTAGACAGTGAGAGCAGCGGAAAGGTGTGCAAGTTGCTTAAATCTATTTATAGATTAAAGCAAGTATCACGGAGTTGGAACATCTGCTTTGATGAGACGATCAGGGAATTTGAATTTATCAAAAATGTAGATGAACCTTGTATTTATAAGATGATTGTATGGAGCACTGTGGTATTTCTCGTTTTATACGTTGATGACATTCTCCTGATAGAAAATGATATTCCTAGCTACAATCGGCCAAGCTGTTCTTGTCGCAGAAGTGCTCTATGAAAGACCTGGGTGATGCCTCGTACATTCTGTGGATTAAGATCTATCGTGACAGATCTAAAAGAATATTGGGACTTTCACAGTCAAGTTACATTGACACTGTACTAAAGAGGTTTAGTATGGAAGATTCTAAGTGCGGTAATTTACCCGCTTATCATGGAATCACCCTCTTCAAAGGGATGTCTCCCAAGACTGATGAGGAGACGGCTCGCATGAGCATAGTACACTACGCTTCGGTAGTAGGGTCGATAATGTATGCGATATTATGTACCAGACCAGATGTAGCTTACGCACTTAGCGTGGTAAGCAGGTATCAGTCTAACCCAGGTGAGCGACATTGGATAGCAGTAAAGAACATTCTTAAATACCTGAAAAGGACTACGGAGATGTTCCTGATATACGGTAATGGAGACCACCAGATCGAGGTTTTTACCGACTCTGGCTTCCAAAGTGACAAGAATGACTCTAAATCTGTCTCAGGTTATGTGTTTACCCTCAATGGAGGGGCGATCTGTTGAAAGAGTTCCAAATAGGAAACCGTAGCAAACTCGACGATGGCGGTTGAGTACATCGCTACTAGTGATGCCGGAAAAGAAGCTGTCTGGATGAGGAGGTTCGTTTCTGAACTTCAGGTGGTTCCATCCATTGCTAATCCAATACCTTTTTATTGTGATAACAATGGAACGATGGCTTTGGCAAACTGTAAGTCGATGTACAACACCCCACGACTTGCAGGAAGGCGGAAATTTGAAAAACGATCTTGTTCTTTGCTTAAACATCGACTAACCGTACGAATCGAAGCTAAACGATAACTAACATCAAACATAGAAGTTAACAACTACTATGTAAAGGGATTATACTTAAAGAACCGTGTCCTTCGTCTTTACGAACTCCACCTCCTCCTAGGCCTTCTCGAAGTAGTAGACGATCCACCCGAGAGCTTTACTCCAAGCTTAGCCTCTAAACTTGAGGCAACTAACTTTCTTTAAGTGCTAATCAAAGAAGCTAGGTGATATAGAGTGAGGTTTATGGTTTAATTAGTCTAACTAATCCTTGTACTCAACACATGAGAGGGGAGGATTAGGGTTTGAAGAGGGAGAGCTTGAGGAGAGAGAAGATGAAGATAATAATGAAGTGGGAATAATGAGTTATGATAATATATATCAAGTATTTCTTTTTATCAAGAAAAGAAAATAAAACAATTTAACAACCATGCTTGATAATATCTAGTGATGATTCATCTCCATGAGTCATTAAGCATTTATGATGCATTAATGACATGGATGAATCATCCATATGACTCACTAATCACATTCATTGTATATGCCACCTAAACCTCCTTAGTCACCACCTTCTAGAAGCTTCTCGCGCAATTACGAGAACGCCCCTCCTTTCCGCAAAAATACGGAAAAACTTTAGACTGTATAAATCCAATAACCGGATACCAGTAACTGGCTTAAACCAAAGCCGACTGGTAAAAACTGTCCGAAAGTCGTACGTGTGTAAACACACGTATGCGTCCGAACTCTTGTCGTAAAACCATACGACCTCTATATCGTTTCGCCTGGAGTAGGAAAACTCTCTGTGTGGGACTCTAGAGACTCGACTACTACGCTGGCAGTGGGTTTAACCACAGACCGCAAGCGGCACTGGCTGTACGTAACGGTCCCCAGGTAGATGTCGATAAGAAGGCCGATGAGGAAACCAATCCGAACTCCTACTAAGTCTGATGTGACAATCTCCATACAATCCGGTCCGTTCGTCTAAGACTATCGCATATCGGGCCTAGGGGGCGGTAAGCGTCAGTCCCCTAATAGCGGTATAAGTCGTGTCGGAGCGAAGCCCATTACACCCTGAGAAACTACTGGAACCTACCAGTAAATCTCGCTTGCCCTGGCCAGGGACTTTGCGTAATGGCTCTCTGACACAGCACGATATCAACCCCCAATACCGGGAGAGACGAATCTTGTCTAATTGCCACTGCCTCCAAGTGCTCGGGACTGCACCCAACTGCTACCTGTTTGCACGACTCCTTTGAGCCGTGGTAGGGTAGTAATCTAAGAACAGTGGGACACACTCGAAGCGAAGTAGCAGTGTCAAGTCTGCGGACTATGCTGTACTCATGTCACCTGGGAACTGTTCACTGACGACTGGTATAAAACCAACCAACAGTTCCCTGTGAGTCCTGTCCGGTGTACCCGTAACCCAACGAGCACCTGCATACTATCTCCAGTACGACGTACTGACGGCTGTGGGACAAACCATCTCCCTAACTGGGATGAGAAGCGTACATACTAGTCTACTCCGGAGTATCGATGCCCTGTCTCGATAATCCAACGACTAGGGACCTGAATAAGGATGTGCTTGTAGACTACCCAGCCCCCACTAGTGTGACTGCCATCACAACGCTGGTAGTCGAGCAAGATCCTAAGAGCTCTATCAATACGTATACTCACATATTAAGATAGAAAAAACCAAGTATCATACTACCATGTTTAGCAAGACTGTTATATACATGTGAATATCCCAAGCTTCCATTAAGTAATATACAAGCTAGTATGATACAATAATGGCCCCTAGGGCATATACACTAACAATCTCCCACTTGCACTAGGGCCATGTACTGGCATATCGAAGACCGATGATCTCGAGTAGCCTCTCGAACTGAATCTGAGGTAGGGCCTTTGTGAATGGATCAGCAATGTTCTCTTCAGAAGCAACTCTCCAAACCTCGATCTCCTGACGATCAATGATCTCCCTGATCAGGTGATACCGCCTTAAGATGTGTCTGGACTTCTGATGGGACCTTGGTTCCTTTGCTAAAGCTATAGCTCCATTGTTGTCGCAATACAGAGGTATTGGATCAACTATGGTAGGAACCACCTGAAGTTCTGTTAGGAACTTCTTCATCCAGAATGCTTCTTTTGCGGCATCGCAAGCAGCTATATACTCCGCTTCCATCATCGAGTCAGCAACAGTGTCCTGCTTGGAGCTCTTCCAGCACACCGCCCCTCCATTGAGGGTAAAGACATAACCCGATATGGATTTGGAATCGTCCTTATCGCTCTGGAAGCTGGAATCAGCAAAGGCCTCCAACCTGAGGTCTTTTCCGCCGTAAACCAAGAACATCTCCTTAGTCCTTCTCAGGTACTTGAGAATGTTCTTTACTGCTATCCAGTGCTTCTCCCCTGGGTCTGACTGATACCGGCTTACCACGCTCAGTGCGTAAGCTACATCTGGTCTAGTGCACAACATCGCATACATTATAGAGCCTACCGCAGAAGCGTAGGGTATAATAGACATGCGTTCCCTTTCCAAATCAGTCTTGGGAGAAATCTCTTTGTAGAGGGTGATTCCGTGACAAGCCGGTAGATTACCGCGCTTAGAATCTTCCATACTGAATCTTTTCAGTACAGTGTCGATATACCTGGACTGCGAATGTCCCAACATCCTCTTGGATCTATCACGATAGATCCGGATCCCCAGAATGTAAGAGGCATCACCCAGGTGTAGGGTTCCTAGGCACTCTTAAGAGGTCTCACAAGGCATCAACCATGCTAATTTCAAATTTTACGGGTGCCGAGAAACCCTAATACGGATCGTTGACTAGAAGTTTAGGCGAAAAACGAATCTAGTTAACAACTTAACTAAAGATAAGAAGCTACAACCTTTGTAGATCCGGATATCCACTTCCTTGGCTCCACGTAGGCGTCCTCTCGCTGTCCATCTCGAATCCCGGACTCAATCGTCGGCTTGATCGGAGAAATGGGCGGACTAGGTCGTCGGCTTCGTGCCGAAGATGATCTACGTCGAGGCATCACAAGTTCAAGCTTTGACTTCACAAATTTGTGAAACTTGTGAAGAAAACACCTAAAACAACTTGGCAAGAGGTAGAGGGTGAAGAAATAGGAGGTGGGTTCACTTTAGAATTGGATTTCTCACTTTAGAACTCAAGTTGCCATTGATGGCATCAAGCTTTCTATCTTGAAGAAGAAGATCAAGAAGAAGAAAGAATATGATAAGTTTTTTTTTTAATTAAAATGAAAAATAAATCAATACTTATCATAAGCTAACCATAGTAGAGTGTAGAGAATAGACCATGGTTGCTTGGATGGGTTAGGGTTAAGCATGAAGACAAGAATGGTTAAGAAGCCAAAGCTTCATGAAGCTTCAACTAGAAACAAATAAAGCCACCATTCTCATCTAAACCATTTCCAAATAAATAAATGAACAAATAAATAAATAAATGAATAAGCAAAACCCTAATCATCAAATTAACCATGGTTTAATTCTATACACTTAACTAAATGATCAAGTATCATCAAACATGATACAAAAATGTGCACAAAAGTATATCACATATACTTCTTGCACATCAAGTGAGAAAATCCATATAAAGTGAACCAATACTAGCTAATGCAAAGTAATATATCAAATATATAATTATACATTAAATCATTAAATCAACACTTGATTTAACGATCCGGTCATATCGCATATAACCGACTAGTATCCTATGTATCGGCTTATCAAATCAATCCTTGATTCAATATCTAGGTTATATCGAATATAACCATTCGATACATTCATCGCGAGAATGTAATACGGTATCACATACACGCATTATTCTTGGTCCTGCACATATCTCATATGCGCTCCTATTTCGTTTCGCTTGAGCCAGGAAACCTCTGTGTAGGACTCTAAAGACTCGTCAGTACGCCGGCAGCAGATGATGATCATATCAAGCACCCACAAGCCGCAAGCGGTCTGCTAAACGTAACGGCCACCCGGGTATTGAGCAATCAGAAGATCGACGAGCTAGCCCGCTCACACTCCTGTGAATCCAACCAGTAACACTTGCCGTACAGTCCGGTCTGTTCGTCTGATATGTCGCATATCAAGTCTAGGGGTGGTAAACGTCAGACCCCAATAACCGATAAGTCGTGCCGATGTGTGGCTCATAACGGGTCGAGAAACTACTGGTAACACTTACCAGCAAATCTCTGATAGCCCTGGCCAGGGACTTCCCTGTTACGGCTAATCGAGCACAGCGCAACATCAACCCCCAATACCAGGAGAGACGAAACCCCTCCTATCGCTCATTGTCTCCATGTGACTCGGGACTGTACCCAAATACCACCGTTTTGCACGCCCTCATGGACGTGGTAAGGTGGAGATCAAAGCACAGTGGGAATCACACAAGACTCTATGACGATCTCGGGTCTACAGACTAACCTGCACAAGTGTCACCTGAGAACTGCCATCTGACGTGAGGTATAATACCATCTGGGAGTTCTCGGTGAGTCCGTCCAGTGTACCTAGTCTCCACTGAGCATCCGTATACCATCTCTGATGTCAAACACCAATGGATATGGGATCATCCATCGCCCATCTCATGGGTCGAGAAGCGTATACGCTAGTCTACACTGGTATATCGATGCCCCGTCTCGATACACCCACGACTAGGGACCTTGAAGGATGTATCTATAGACTACCATGTCCCCACTAGTATGATCTGCATCATAGTCCAGGTAGTCAAGTACACATCCTAAGGGCTTTACCAACATGTAACTATAAGACAGTGCAAAGAGACAAGTGTACATGTTAAGATAAAGAGTAACCAGATAGCATACTATCATATCGAGCAAGAAAGTCATCTCTATATATGTCCAAGCATCCAATATAATATACATCATCTGTACAATACTGGCCTCTAGGGCATAAATACAACTAACAATCTCCCACTTGCACTAGGGCCAGCTGCTGTAGTATCGCATACCGAGCATCCCGAAGAGTCTCTCAAACTGTATCTGGGAAATGGCCTTCGTGAGTGGATCCGCCATGTTGTTCTTCGTGTCAACTCTCCTGACCTCGATCTCCCGGCGATCAACTATCTTCCGGATCAGGTGATACCACCTCAGAATATGCCTGGATCGCTGATGGGACCTGGGTTCCTTGGCCAAAGCCACCGCTCCATTGTTATCGCAATACAAAGGTATTGGATGCTCAATGGATGGAACCACTCCAAGTTCAGTAATGAACTTCTTGATCCAGACAGCCTCTTTGGCAGCATCGTTGGCAGCGATGTATTCAGCCTCCATCGTCGAGTCTGCCACGGTTTCCTGCTTGGAACTCTTCCAGCTAACCGCCCCTCCGTAAAGGGTAAAGACAAATCCCGACTGCGACTTAGAGTCGTCCTTATCACTCTGGAAGCTCGAATCGGTAAAGGACTCCACTTGGAGTTCTCCATTACCATACACCAAGAGCATCTCTTTAGTCCTTCGCAAGTACTTGAGAATGCTCTTCACAGCTGTCCAGTGACTCTCTCCAGGATCAGCTTGATACCTGCTCACTACACTTAGTGAGTATGCAACATCGGGTCTGGTACATAGCATCGCGTACATGATAGAGCCTACAGCTGAAGCATAGGGTATCCCTTGCATGCGAGCTCTCTCCAAATCAGTCTTGGGAGACATCTCTTTGGAGAGAGTGACTCCAGAGATCGTGGGCAAGTTCCCACGCTTGGATTCTTCCATACTAAACCTCTTTAGTATGGTGTCAATGTACCTGGATTGGGACAATCCCAATATCTGTTTGGATCTATCTCTATAGATCCTAATTCCCAATATGCAGGAGGCATCACCAAGATCTTTCATGGAGAATCTTTGTGATAAGAAGAGCTTGACCGATTGCAGCATAGGAATATCATTTCCTATCAAGAGTATGTCGTCCACGTACAATACGAGGAAAACAACCTTACTCTCTGCCACCTTCTTGTAGATACAAGGTTCATCTGGGTTTTTGACGAAATCAAACTCTTTGATAACGACGTCAAAGTAGATGTTCCAACTCCGCGATGCTTGCTTTAATCCATAAATGGATTTAAGCAGCTTGCGTGTTCCCTCTGCTCTCACTATCTACGAGGCCCTCTGGCTGAGTTATGTACACGCACTCTTCTAAATCACCATTTAGAAAGGTGGTCTTAACATCCATTTGCCAGATTTCGTAATCATGATATGCAGCGATGGCAAGCATGATCCGGATGGATTTAAGCATAGCCACTGGAGAAAAGGTTTCGTCATAGTCCACACCTGGTCTTTGACGAAAACCCTTTGCAACAAGTCTAGCTTTGAAAGTCTCCACTTTCCCATCTACACCAAATTTTTTCTTGAAGATCCACTTGCTCCCGATGGGTTTTACCCCTTCAGGAGCAACATCCAAAGTCCATACTTTGTTGGTGTACATGGATTCCATCTCGGACCGCATAGCATCCAGCCATTTCACTGAGTCCCTACTCGTGATGGCCTGCTCGAAGCTAGTTGGGTCATCATCCTCCATGATGCAATCCTCGCTTCCACCGTCAATGAGAAAACCGTAGTATCTCTCAGGTGGACGAGAAACCTTGCTAGATCGGCGGAGAGGCTGGGGTTTGTCGGGTACTACTGAATCCTCTGGTTCTACTAAATCTTCAGTTATCGTTTGTGTTGCTGGAACATCTTCCAGTTCTACCTCAATGCCACTAATCTGTTTCATAAGAAAACCTTTTTCTAAGAAAGTGGCATGTCGAGAAACAAACACCTTTTGTTCCTCGGGGTAGTAGAAGATATACCCTTATGAATTTTTGGGATATCCTACAAACTCACATAAGACTGATCTTGCCTCGAGTTTGTCCGGATTTTGTCTTTTGACATAGGCTGGACAACCCCATATCTTAACATACTTAAGAGATGGTCTCTTCCCTTTCCATATCTCATATAGAGTGGTAGGCACTGATTTGGTAGGAACCATATTCAATAGGTGTATGGCTGTCTCAAGCGCATACCCCCAGAAGGAAATAGGTAACTCAGCTGTACTCATCATTGAACGCACCATATCTAATAGGGTGCGATTCCTTCGTTCCGATACACCGTTGTGCTGTGGTGTATAAGGTGGAGTAAGCTGAGAGAGAATCCCATTCTCTTTTAGATAATCTTGGAACTCATTGCTCAAGTATTCTCCTCCTCGATCAGATCGAAGGATCTTAATACTTTTGCCCGTTTGGTTCTCTACTTCTTGCTTATATTCTCTGAATTTCTCAAAAGCTTCAGACTTGTGTTTCAATAGGAACACATGCCCGTATCTAGAGAGATCGTCAGTGAATGTAATGAAGTAGGAAGAACCGTTCCTGGCATGGGTAGACATGGGACCGCATACATCACTATGTACCAGTCCTAAGAGTTCAGTAACTCTTTCTCCGTGTCCACTAAACGGAGTTTTGGTCATTTTTCCTTTGAGACATGAATGGTAAGTATCATAAGATGATAATTCGAACGGATTCAAATAACCATCCTTATGTAACTTAGCCAGTCGTGTTGCATTGATATGACCAAGTCTACAATGCCACAAGTAGGATTCGTTCATTTCTGAACTTTTCCTCTTGTGTGTGTTTTGTATATTGAGGACTGTATTTTGATTTAGAATGAATATGCCACTATGTAACGAGCCTGATGCAATCAACTTTTGATCTAGGAATATGTTCATAACATTATCCTGTACTACAAAATTATATCCTTCTTTACCCAATAAAGAAACTGATATAATGTTGCACATCATGTTCGGTATATAATAGCACTCATTCAGGATCATTGTATCACCACTTGGTAATACTAGGTGATATTCGCTAACTGCTTTGGCTGCAACATTTGCACCGTTCCCTACTTGAACGGAATGATCATCTTTACCCAGTTCTCTACCTTTCCGTAGCCCATGTAACTGCTTACATATGTGTGATCCTGATCCGGTATCTAATACCCAGGACGTAGGGTGAACTGAAAAACAGTTCTCAATAACTAACACACCCAAAGAAGATGCATCAACATGCATGTTCTTTTGGGCGGCTTGAGAATCTAGACATTCTCCTATTCCCTGTTCAGTCTTATAACTCTTATAAGAAAGAACGGGTCCAACGTTCCCCTGCACAGTATAACATGCGGGTTCAGTCAATACATCCATATTATTATCTTTATTAGAGCATGAAATGGTCACTACCTGGAGAGAGAGAGAGAAGAAAACACTTTAGCGTATGCTCGTGCAAGATCAGATTGGTTATTATCTTATCTAATCAGGATGGCTCCCACTGTTTTTATCAAATCTTCCTTCAAACCCTAAAAGGAAAGACTAGCCGGGATTAATTACACACTACAAGTTCGCCAATCTTTCAGCCAGGCCAGTGTCGGTATTTTGAGGGAGGTCCCCCGTGCTTTCGCACGAACCTAATTAATGTAAACCTCTTTTTCCCAGAGGCGTAACCCCGTTGACACCTTTCTAGACACCTACTTGATCAGCTAATTGCAATGTGTAAAATTCTCCCAGGAGTAACTCTTACTCGCAGTGGGTATCGGGATCCAACTATCTCATAGAAGGTATGCAATCTCATTGCAAATTTCAACACTTGAAATTCCCAATAATATTTTACCCCTAGTGTTCTATGACCTTGACGAATGCCAAACAACCCATAGTCCACTAGTCAAGTTCAACCCGTACATTTCTTGATTGAATTAAACCCACCCGCACGACCCTTGACGAATGCCAAACAACGCCGTACGAATACCCTAATCCAATCTGCATCATATGCATAAGCAGATAAATACTAGTTAGCTACCGTACACTACGCCTTGACGAATGCCAAACTACCGTAGCACGAATACTAAGTAGTACTTATCTGAAATGACGGAGGGCTACGACAGGTTTTTCTGAAAACCTATTGCGTAATGAACTTGATATCGTTGTAGAATCAAATGAAGTTTTTAAATGGAGTGATTTCGAGGCTTTTCTAGTTTTGCTAAAGGGGTCACTCCCGGTGAAGGGATCGTCGGCTCTTTCCTCGTCGAATGAGGTGCGGGATATATCATATATATCACTGTGCAAAGCAGAAACTATAGAAGCAATCAAAAACAAACCGAGTGTGTAGCATCTGCCAGTTATTGCTAAAGGAGTCACTCCCGGTGAAGGGATCTCGGTCCTTTCCTCATCGAATAAGGTGCAGGGTATATCATATATACCGCTATGCAAAGCAAGAACTGTAGCTACCTGTTTTATTTAAAATTTGATTCTACAACATCATTTGGTTTCTTTTCTTTCATTAATCACATTAATGAAGTCCCATCAATTAAATACCTAAACATCACAGATAAATACGACGTACACTTATGCCATCCGTATTCGCCTCGATGTCCCCTCGTGCACCGTTAGGTTAGGTAACTAACGGCAGAGCGGGGCAGGGCTAGCGCGGGTGTAAAACATAAGTAACGCCTATATAATATATCATATATACTATATACTGTATCAATCACAGAACATCACATGATCACATCACAGATATCGCAGCAGAAAATATCATATGAAATATTGGATATACTAGGACGTCCGTGTTTTTAATACGAGCCAGTATAAAACACGGATTCCACGGTCGTGATGAATAGCCAATCCCACACCCCTAGACCCCTACGAGAGCGGCAAGCAACCCTACCAATTCTAGGGTTAGGAGACCCGGACTCGACTCCTCGAGATGGTCTCCCACTGGACCCTAGAACCCGGTTACTTGTGCTCCCCTCCTTGGGTCTATCCTAGTGCAGAAAAGTAAATAATATACAAAGGGTGACAGCTTCCGCAACCTGGAAGTGCCCCAATAAAAGAATATTACATACAAGTTTTTACATGAATGAAAATGAAACACACTCATCTCACACAAAAACCCCCGGCTATTCAAACACGACAATCCAATATAATATATCCAGCAACACATAACATCACATGTCATCAACGTAAGTAAATATGCGCATCCCAATTTTCGTTGACATATAGCAACGAAACCGGCGATATCACATATTACACTTACGGTCACAGAAAAGAAAGTGTAAAACTACAACAGTTGGAATCCGCAACCTCTTTAGACATCACATGCCTAATCAAATGAAACACTTAGACATCACATGCCTAACAGTTATAAACCCTGCATTTTAGTCTCATTATCGAAAACTCTTTTCAATATCAAATGAAACTAAACCGCTAGATTTATATCATTCATTCAGTTATCTCATAACTGTTTGTGAATTCCAATTATTGTATCCCATTCCGGATAAATAGAAAATATTAAACTTTCCGATCGAACATTCGAACACCCAAGTTTTCCCGAAACCGTCCAACACATGAAATAGGTTCAAAGACATTCACTTCATGCCTCAGTACCAACGGTCCAGCCGTAGAAGGGTCAAGCCAACGCCTCACATGTGGCACGCCGTACTGCCCCAAATCCGAAGGTTCAAAGGGCAGTTCAAGACGGTCACATAATCGAGTTAAGGTTTGTTGTCTTCTAGAGGGACCATCGCGTTACTTGCACTACTCAGAACGTCCTTAAACCACAGAAAAATCCAACACTTGGAAATTTTCCAGCATGGGAAAAGTTGGGTATTTATATCCGGTCGGACTTTTTAACATATTCAAAAAATTATCCGGAAAGCACTTAGACAAAGTTCGATAATCCGGTCGAATCGTCAATTCCCAATACAACCCCAGAACACTCAACTCTTGAGTCAAATTAAAAATTCCCAGAAAATTCAGCCTAATAAAATAGTAATTACTGTGCAAAATGGGAGTGATGATGTCATCATATTGCCGCAGAACCGCCGCAGAAGCCAGGCTTCTGCCGCGGTTCCGCCGCACTATTTACTGTTCATGGGATAAATTTTGCATCGTAATTCTTAGATTTCCCTGCTGAATTTTTTAAGCATTTTTAATAGGGAAAAATCCCAGATTTTAGAAAAAGTCTAGAGAGCACTTGGGTTTTAGGTTTTCGGGTTCGATCGGACTTCAAACTCCGTCTGGACTTCGCCTAAAGCTCTAGCTAGGCTCTGATACCACGGTAGGGTTCCTAGGCACTCTCAAGAGGTCTCACAAGGCATCAACCATGCCAATTACAAATTTTACGGGTGCCGAGAAACCCTAATACGGATCGTTGACTAGAAGTTTAGGCGAAAAACGAATCTAGTTAACAACTTAACTAAAGATAAGAAGCTACAACCTTTGTAGATCCGGATATCCACTTCCTTGGCTCCATGTAGGCGTCCTCTCGCTGTCCATCTCGAATCCCAGACTCAATCGTCGGCTTGATCGGAAAAATGGGCGGACTAGGTCGTTGGCTTCGTGCCGAAGATGATCTACGTCGAGGCATCACAAGTTCAAGCTCCGACTTCACAAATTTGTGAAACTTGTGAAGAAAACACCCAAAACAACTTGGCAAGAGGTAGAGGGTGAAGAAATAGGAGGTGGGTTCACTTTAGAATTGGATTTCTCACTTTAGAACTCAAGTTGCCATTGATGGCATCAAGCTTTCTATCTTGAAGAAGAAGATCAAGAAGAAGAAAGAATATGATAATTTTTTTTTTAATTAAAATGAAAAATAAATCAATACTTATCATAAGCTAACCATAGTAGAGTGTAGAGAATAGACCATGGTTGCTTGGATGGGTTAGGGTTAAGCATGAAGACAAGAATGGTTAAGAAGTCAAAGCTTCATGAAGCTTCAACTAGAAACAAATAAAGCCACCATTCTCATCTAAACCATTTCCAAATAAATAAATGAACAAATAAATAAATAAATGAATAAGCAAAACCCTAATCATCAAATTAACCATGGTTTAATTCTATACACTTAACTAAATAATCAAGTATCATCAAACATGATACAAAAATGTGCACAAAAGTATATCACATATACTTCTTGCACATCAAGTGAGAAAATCCATATAAAGTGAACCAATACTAGCTAATGCAAAGTAATATATCAAATATATAATTATACATTAAATCATTAAATCAACACTTGATTTAACGATCCGGTCATATCGCATATAACCGACTAGTATCCTATGTATCGGCTTATCAAATCAATCCTTGATTCAATATCTAGGTTATATCGAATATAACCATTCGATACATTCATCGCGAGAATGTAATACGGTATCACATACACGCATTATTCTCGGTCCTGCACATATCTCATATGCGCTCCTATTTCGTTTCGCTTGAGCCAGGAAACCTCTGTGTAGGACTCTAAAGACTCGACAATACGCCGGCAGCAGATGATGATCATATCAAGCACCCACAAGCCGCAAGCGGTCTGCTAAACGTAACGGCCACTTGGGTATTGAGCGATCAGAAGATCGACGAGCTAGCCCGCTCACACTCCTGTGAATCCAACCAGTAACACTTGCCGTACAGTCCGGTCTGTTCGTCTGATATGTCGCATATCAAGTTTAGGGGTGGTAAACGTCAGACCCCAATAACCGATAAGTCGTGCCGATGTGAGGCTCATAACGGGTCGAGAAACTACTGGTAACACTTACCAGCAAATCTCTGATCAGCCCTGGCCAGGGACTTCCCTGTTACGGCCAATCGAGCACAGCGCAACATCAACCCCCAATACCGGGAGAGACGAAACCCCTCCTATCGCTCATTGTCTCCATATGACTCGGGACTGTACCCAAAGACCACCGTTTTGCACGCCCTCATGGACGTGGTAAGGTGGAGATCAAAGCACAGTGGGAATCACACAAGACTCTATGACGATCTCGGGTCTACAGACTAACCTGCACAAGTGTCACCTGACAACTGCCATCTGACGTGATGTATAATACCATCTGGGAGTTCTCGGAGAGTCCGTCCAGTGTACCCAGTCTCCACTGAGCACCCGTATACCATCTCTGATGTCAAACACCAATGGATATGGGATCATCCATCGCCCATCTCATGGGTCGAGAAGCGTATACGCTAGTCTACACTGGTATATCGATGCCCCGTCTCGATACACCCACGACTAGGGACCTTGAAGGATGTATCTATAGACTACCATGTCCCCACTAGTATGATCTGCATCATAGTCCAGGTAGTCAAGTACACATCCTAAGGGCTTTACCAACATGTAACTGTAAGATAGTGCAAAGAGACAAGTGTACATGTTAAGATAAAGAGTAACCAGATAGCATACTATCATATCGAGCAAGAAAGTCATCTCTATATATGTCCAAGCATCCAATATAATATACATCATCTGTACAATACTGGCCTCTAGGGCATAAATACAACTAACACCAGGTCTTTCATGGAGAACCTGTGTGACAAGAATCCTTTGACAGATTGTAGCATAGGAATGTCATTTCCTATCAATAGAATGTCATCCACGTACAAGAAGAGGAATACGACACTTCTGGCTACAACTTTACTATATATGCACGGTTCATCTGGATTTTTGATAAAGTCGTATTCTTTGACTGTTTCATCAAAACAGATGTTCCAACTCCGCGATGCCTGCTTTAGTCCATAAATGGACTTAAGCAGCTTGCATACTTTCCCGCTGCTCCCACTCTGATTGAAACCCTCTGGCTGATCCATACAGACGCACTCTTCTAAATTTCCATTTAGAAAAGCCGTCTTTATGTCCATCTGCCAGATTTCATAATCATGGAAGGCAGCAATAGCAAGAAGGACCCGAATGGATTTAAGCATAGCCACTGGAGAAAAAGTTTCGTCATAGTCCAAACCAGGTCTTTGACGAAAACCCTTTGCAACAAGTCTAGCTTTATAGGTTTCCACCTGTCCATCTACACCAATCTTTTTCTTGAAGATCCATTTGCATCCTATGGGTTTTACCCCATCTGGAGCAAAGTCCAAAGTCCATACTTTGTTGGTGTACATGGACTCCATTTCGGTCTGCATTGCATCTAGCCATCGTACCGAGTCGCCGCTCTGGATGGCCTGCTGGAATTCAGTAGGTTCATCATCATCTATGATGCAATCTTCACTATCCCCATCTATGAGAAAACTGTAGTATCTCTCAGGCGGATGAGACGGCCTACTACTCCTACGGAGGGGTGCGGGAATGTCCTGTTCTTCTTGAACTACCGGTTCTACCAAACTTTCAGTAGTAGTTTGTGGTTCTGGAATTTCTTCTAGTTCTATTTCGCTCCCACTTATTTCCTTTTCTAAAAATTGATATTCTAGAAAATGGGCATTACGAGAAACAAACACCTTTTGTTCCTCTGCGTAATAGAATAGATACCCCTTGGAGTTCTTTGGATATCCCACAAACTGACACTTTATTGACCGTGCCTCGAGCTTGTCCACATGCTGCTTTTTAACAAAAGCTGGACATCCCCATATTTTCAGATACTGAAGATAGAGTTTCCTCCCACTCCACATCTGATATGGCGTGGTAGGCACAGTCTTGGTAGGAACCATGTTCAAAAGATATGCCGCTGAATCTAGCGCATAACCCCAGAAAGATCGCGGTAACTCAGCATTACTCATCATGGATCGTACCATATCCAATAGGGTTCGATTCCGTCTCTCCGATACACCGTTATGCTGTGGAGTGTATGGAGGAGTAAGCTGAGAGAGAATTCCTTTCTCTTTTAGGTAACCTAGGAACTCGGCACTTAAGTATTCACCACCTCGATCAGATCTAAGTGTTTTGATACTTTTGCCGGTTTGGTTTTCTACTTCATTCTTATACTCTTGGAATTTCTCAAAAGCCTCGGATTTATGTTTCATCAGATAAATGAATCCGTATCTTGAGTAATCATCCGTGAAAGTAATGAAATAGGAAAAACCACCTCTTGCATGTGTAGACAATGGACCACATGCATCGCTGTGTATGAGTCCTAAGAGCTCGCTCGCTCTTACTCCATATCCAGTAAATGGAGTCTTTGTCATCTTTCCTTTGAGACATGATTGACAAGTGTCATAAGTTTGATATTCGAACGAGTCCAAATATCCTTCTCTATGCAACTTAGTCAACCTTCTCTCATTGATGTGACCCAGTCTACAATGCCATAAGAAAGCTTTATTTAAATCTGGAGACTTTCTTTTAAGTGTGTTCTGGACATTGAAAATTTGGAGTTGGTTTAAAACATATATACCGTTATTTAGTGTACCGGACCCAATCAAACCATGATTAAGGTGGATGTTAACAACATCTCTTACAAACGTGAAATCATAACCTTTATTTGATAACAAGGAAACTGATATGATATTACACGTTAAGCTTGGTACAAAAAAACAGTTATGTAAAACCAAAATGTGTCCACTTGTCAATCCTAGGTGATAATCCCCGACGGACGCAGCTCCCACGCTAGCTCCATTAGCAACCTTTAGGGTCATATCACCTTCCTTCAGCACTCTACGGTTTCTCAGTGCCTGCAATGAATTGCAAATATGAGATCCTGATCCGGTATCCAATACCCAGGAAGTAGAGTTGATCGACAGACAATTCTCAATTACAAACACACCTGAAGTCGAAGCCACAGCTTGCTTCGGTTCCTGGTTCTTGGCGTTCCACGCCTTGCAATCCTTCTTCCAGTGCCCTTTCCTGTGACAATGGAAGCACTCATCCTGGCCAACTACCGGTACCGCAAACTTTTTCTTTCCCTTCCCTCTCACCTTACTAACACCTCCTCTAGGTTTGGTGGCGGCCTTCTTCTTCCTTCCTTTGGCCCTTGCCTTGGACCCGGAAGAAGATGTACCGCTAACAAACATAGCGGGTGTTTCTCTTGTCTTCTGCAAGGTGCCCTCTGCACTCCTTAACATGTTCAGGAGTTCCGGAAGTTCAACTTCTTTTCTTTGAATGTTGAAGTTCAGGATAAACTGGGCGTAGGTGGAAGGAAGGGACTGGAGAATAAGGTCTGTATAGAGCTCATTATCCAAAGTCGTCCCAAGGTCTGCGAGCTCTTCAATATAGCCGATCATCTTTAGGACATGTTCTCCTACCGATGACCCGACAGCCAACCTCGCTCGAAACAAGTTCTTAGAGGTCTCGTATCTTGCTATACGAGATTGCTCTCCATAAAGTTCCTTTGTATAGAGAAATATGCCATCAAGGTCCATATCCTCGTGCCTCCTCTGATGTTCATTGTTCATTGAGGCAAGCACGATGCACTTGGCTTTCGCGCAATCTAAATCCCAGGTTTTGCGGATTTCCTTATCCGCATTGCTGGATTTGGGACCAGGGACAGCAGGTGCCGTAGCGGTGAGGACGTACCCCAATTTGTCATAGGTCAAAGCCATTTTGACATTCCGCAGCCAATCTTTATAGTTTGGCCCTGTCAGTATATTTTTCTCTAAAAGTAACTTAAGTCCAGTCATTTTCAGGGTCGCTGCAATTAGGAGAGAGAGAAGAAAACTCTTTAGCATGATGCTCTTGCAAGTTTAGAGTGGTTTTTAGTTTATCTAAACTGGATGGCTCCCACTGTTTCTCGAATCCTTCCTCAAACCATAAAAGAAGAATTAGCCAGGACTATTCTCACCGTACAATACTTGCTTAACCGTTCAGTCAGGCTAGTGTCGATACTTCGAGGGAGGTTTTCCAACGCTTTCGCGAAGTTCCTTAATTAAACAACCTCTTTTCTCTGGGGGCGTAACCCCGCTGACACCTTTCTTGACACCTACTTGGTTTATAGCATTGATCGTTAAGTGACGAATATCCTGATAAGTAGCATATACTCACAGTAGGATCGGGATCCAAATATCATTGTATGATAATGTTGAAGGAATCCTACCAACATTCATCAAACTCCAAATGGTATGCATCTCTTTGCAAATTTCAGTTTCTTTAGAAATTCCCGATATATATTTTTGCCCCATGCTCTTATGACCTTGACGTTGGTCAAAATATCATAAGTCACATGTCAAGTTCTACCCATCATTATCTTGTTAATTTGAACCCATCCGTACATATCCTTGACGTTGGCCAAAATGATCATACGACTGTCCCAAACTAACTCATCTATCTATGCAACAAATGAATACCCAGTAGCTACCAAACACTATGCCTTGGCGTTGGTCAAAATACATAGCTTGAATACTACTGAATACCCAGATGAAATGACGGAGGGCTACGAATGGTTTTGGCGAAACCGTGAACGTAGTGAACTTGATATAACCGAAGGAACCTGATAGCTTTTAAAAGGAGTGGTTAAAGCTCCGCATTTAAAAATATCTGTTTTTAAAATTAACCGAGTGGTTTCTTTTAAATTGTTCCAACGATTAACTTTTGGTTTATTTCCTTTGCATTATAAATAATGCGTCCCATCATTAACCTATCATTGCAGAAAACAACGAAAATACAACGTCCTCTTATGCCATCCGCATTCGCCACGGGGTCCCGTCATCACCCGTTAGGTTACTTAACTAACGACAGAGCGGGGGCTGGGCTAGCGCGGGTGTAAAACATAAGTGACGTCTAAATAGCTATCATATATAGATATTGTACATTCGTCAGACGCAATAATAGGCATTCCAGATCACAGATGAACTTTATTGGATTTGCAAGTAATCCGTGTTTGTTTTGAGCCTGCAACAAAAGACGGATTACACAGTTGTGATGAATAGCCATTACCCCACCAAGGACCCCAACGGGTACGGCAAACTACCCGCCCGGCAGTTTGTGCACCCCACCTTAGGTCTGTCCTAGGAGCAAAAAACAGTAAAATGAAATAATACAATGGTGGCTACAACCGCAACCTGCATGTGCCCCGCAAAATAATATTACAACAAATTACATTTACATCAAATGAATTAAATAATAACCCATCACATAACCCCGGTTATACATCACAACAGTCCAACACAGTTCATATCCACAAACAGTAAAAACCATTACAGAAATGTGCAACCCCCTGCCAACCGACATACTAGCAGTTAGGGGAGGTTTACGAACACATTATACAAACACAGATATAATCCAACAAGCAAATACTGTATAATTTCGATCGATTAAACACTTTTAATTTTGCTCCAATACTTCTCTGTAAATCTGAAACCTGAGCAAAAATAAAATATTCCAGAAAATACCAAATATCACAGAGAAGCAACACAGGAAAATTGGGTTCCTGAATTGCCAACTCGGCGGCGGAATCGCGGCGGATCGGTAGGATCCGCCGCGGTTCCGCGGCGCTTTAGGCGATTCAGGGGCCCAATTTTCTTGGGTGTTCTTCTACTGTCTTTTAAAGCTTTCTGAACATCCCTGAAAAATTTTTGGACTTCATTTAAAAATCGACAGAAACTTGTGATTTCGGGCTTTTCCGGTTTCGTTTTTTCCGTTCGAAATTCATACAAATTTGCAAGTAAGTTATTTATTGTTTAGCGAGGCTCTGATACCACTGTAAGTCGATGTACAACACCCCACGACTTGCGGGGAGGCGGAAATTTGAAAAACGATCTTGTTCTTTGCTTAAACATCGACTAACCGTACGAATCGAAGCTAAACGATAACTAACATCAAACATAGAAGTTAACAACTACTATTTAAAGGGATTATACCTAAAGAACCGTGTCCTTCGTCTTTACGAACTCCACCTCCTCCTCGGCCTTCTCGAAGTAGTAGACGATCCACCCGAGAGTTTTACTCCAAGCTTAGCCTCTAAACTTGAGGCAACTAACTTTCTTTAAGTGCTAATCAAAGAAGCTAGGTGATATAGAGTGAGGGTTATGGTTTAATTAGTCTAACTAATCCTTGTACTCAACACATGAGAGGGGAGGATTAGGGTTTGAAGAGGGAGAGCTTGAGGAGAGAGAAGATGAAGATAATAATGAAGTGAGAATAATGAGTTATGATAATATATATCAAGCATTTCTTTTTATCAAGAAAAGAAAATAAAACAATTTAACAACCATGCTTGATAATATCTAGTGATGATTCATCTCCATGAGTCATTAAGCATTTATGATGCATTAATGACATGGATGAATCATCCATATGACTCACTAATCACATTCATTGTATATGCCACCTAAACCTCCTTAGTCACCACCTTCTAGAAGTTTCTCGCCCAATTACGAGAACGCCCCTCCTTTCCGCAAAAATACGGAAAAACTTTAGACTGTATAAATCCAATAACCGGATACCAGTAATTGGCTTAAACCAAAGCCGACTGGTAAAAACTGTCCGAAAGTCATACGTGTGTAAACACACGTATGCGTCCGAACTCTTGTCGTAAAACCATACGACCTCTATATCGTTTCGCCTGGAGTAGGGAAACTCTCTGTGTGGGACTCTAGAGACTCGACTACTACGCTGGCAGTGGGTTTAACCACAGACCGCAAGCGGCACTGGCTGTACGTAACGGTCCCCGGGTAGATGTCGATAAGAAGGCCGATGAGGAAACCCATCCGAACTCCTACTGAGTCTGATGTGACAATCTCCGTAAAGTCCGGTCCGTTCGTCTAAGACTATCGCATATCGGGCCTAGGGGACGGCAAGCGTCAGTCCCCTAATAGCGGTATAAGTCGTGTCGGAGCGAAGCCCATTACACCCTGAGAAAGTACTGGAACCTACCAGTAAATCTCCCTTGCCCTGGCCAGGGACTTTGCGTAATGGCTCTCTGACACAGCGCGATATCAACCCCCAATACCGGGAGAGACGAATCCTGTCTAACCGCCACTGCCTCCAAGTGCTCGGGACTACACCCAACTGCTACCTGTTTGCACGACTCCTTTGAGCCGTGGTAGGGTAGTAATCTAAGAACAGTGGGACACACTCGAGGCGAAGTAGCAGTATCAAGTCTGCGGACTATGCTGTACTCATGTCACCTGGGAACTGTTCACTGACGACTGGTATAAAACCAACCAACAGTTCCCTGTGAGTCCTGTCCGGTGTACCCGTAACCCAATGAGCACCTGCATACTATCTCCAGTACGACGTACTGACGGCTGTGGGACAGACCATCTCCCCAACTGGGATGAGAAGCATACACACTAGTCTACTCCGGAGTATCGATGCCCTGTCTCGATAATCCAACGACTAGGGACCTGAATAAGGATGTGCTTGTAGACTACCCAGCCCCCACTAGTGTGACTGCCATCACAACGCTGGTAGTCAAGCAAGATCCTAAGAGCTCTATCAATACGTATACTCACATATTAAGATAGAAAAAACCAAGTAGCATACTACCATGTTTAGCAAGACTGTTATATACATGTGAATATCCCAAGCTTCCATTAAGTAATATACAAACTAGTATGATACAATAATGGCCCCTAGGGCATATACACTAACACAAAGGAACCACGGTCTCATCAGAAATCTATACATATCTTGAAGCGGTATCACCTGATCAGGGAGATCGTTGATCGCCAGGAGATCGAGGTGCGGAGAGTAGATACAAAAGACAACACGGCAAATACATTCACCAAGGCCATCTCCCAAGTCCAGTTCGAGAGACAGTTCGAGATGTTGGGCATGCGGTACGACGGCAACTGGCTCTAGTGCAGACAGTGGGTACTTATTGTTCCAATTACTGCCCTAGAAGCCTTCATTGTATAGGATACTAGGGATATGTATGTACAGGACAATCTTGCTCGATATGATAATATGCTATCTGATTTGTCTTTATCTTAACATGTGATATGTTTTACTTTGTATTTCATATCTTGTATACATTTGATAAAGCCCATAGGATTTTTTCCTGACTACCAGCGTTGTGATGGCAATCCTACTTTTGGGAGCTGGGTAGTTGATAGGCACATCCTTAAAGTGTCCCTAGTCATAGGAGTATCAAGACTGGGCATTGATGCTCCAGAGTAAACTAGTTTATATATATCTAGACTCTGACGAGGGGCGATGGATTGGTCCCGCAGCCATTGGTGAGGTGCAGCTAAGATTGTATAAAGGTGCTCACTGGATGTGAGTTCACCGGACAGGACTCACTGAGGAATGGCTAGATGGTATTATACCTAGCGTTAGATGGTGACATAGTGCAGATAGTCTATCGACCTGAGGTCGTCATTTGTTTCGTGTGAGTTCCTACTGTGCTTTGATTACTACCCTACCATGGCTCTACTGAGTCGTGCAAACAGTTTTTAGTTGGGTACAGTCCCGAGCCATTTAGAGACAGTGAGCGACTGTTGGGGATTCGTTTCTCCGGTATAGGTAGTCGATATCACGCTGTGATCTGTTGGTCAACACCATTACTGGTAGTTGGACCAGTAGATTCTCGGATGGCCTTGAGCTACACCAGCATGACTTGCCTGGTTATTAGGGGTCTGACATTTTCGATCCCCTTAGACCTGGCATGCGATACTCTCAGATAAACAGACCGAACTACACGAAGATTGTCACGGACAAGCTTAGTAGGGGTTCAGATGAGTTCGCTCATCGGCCTTCTTTTTTGAAAGATACTTGGGTAGCCGTTATGTACAGCTAGTGCCGCTGTTAGACTTGTGGTTAAACCCACTGCCAGCGTACTGTCGAGTCTTTAGAGTTCCACACAGAGGGTTTCCCTGGTTCAGGCGAAACTATGTACTGGCCATATGTTTTTACGGCAGGGTTCAGATCATATACGTGTACTGATTACACGGATGTTGTTCGAACGGATAATACTAGTGAGTTTTGGTTTGAGCCGGATTCTAGTATTATATTATTGAATTATTATTATCTCATTGTATTCGTGTTTTTCGAAATAAGAATACAGGTATGTACATACACTGAGAGCATTCTTGTAATTTCACAAGACATGCTTCTTGAAGGAGACACCTCATTATTAGATTTATCTAGTTGTGGAAATAGATTAATGAGGTGGATAATGGAGATATTTGTGGTATGGGTGAAGCATGGCTAGTTGATTTGTTTATTGCCTTTGATTTTACTATACAAGCATGGGTCATTATTTTCTATTGAAAATATTGCATGCTTGATTGTTGTGGATGACTAAGCCATTCATCACTTGCCACAACACAAGACTTTAGTTCATTTGTGTTTTCTCATTCTCTCTCCATTTTTCCTTTCCTCCTTCTTTCTCAAGCCCTAACCCCACCCTCACATGTGTTGTTAATCCTAGGGCTCTGGAGATAAAATACTCTATTGATCTTTCTCTACATCTTCTAAGTTTTCTATTTTAGCGAACTAGACATCTTAGTTACCTCACACTTGAGGTTGAAGTTTGAATCATAGGCTTTCGGATGGATCATCTTCGACAAAGAGGAGACCGACGATCGAGTTCCATTCAAGCATTCTAGGAGCCAAAAAGAGGAGAAGAAGATTCAAGCTTGAACCAAGGAGCCAAGAAGAAAACAAGAAGACCCGAAGGACTAGATCAAAGAGGTATAAACTCTCACCGAGTAGTTAGAACCTCTTCACAGTTAATCGTAGCTAGTTATGGTTTAATTAAGATACTGAGTTGTCTTGGTCGATATTGCGAAGCCACTCTTTTGAAAATGAAAAAATCGTTTTTTATGTATTCCGCACCCCCCCCCCCCCCCGCGGTCTCGCGGGGTGCGCGAAATCGACATATATACATATATATATATATATATATATATATATATATATATATATATTCATTGTAATTCAACATGTCCATCATAAATTTTCATGTCATGATATCAAGGAAATACGAATTTACAACTCTATACATATCTCATAATTTTAATATGATGTTTATTATGTTAAATAATATGTAGATTATAATTAACGAATAAATACCATGAAGTTTAAAAGTAACCTTTATATCGATACCTAGAAATATATACCTCTAGAAAACTCACGGGGTAATGACATACCCTATCACATATACTATGGTTTCATAACACGAAATTTTAGATATATGGTTTATTTAAAGAATAGGTTTTACAATAAAATACCACATTTTTCAAAACGGTTTTCTTTTATCGATATTTTAAAATCCTTTCCAATTGCGCCTCTACAACCCTTTTAGGGGAACCTATCTGCGGATGGTGCGGTCGCACGTCCTTGGGATAGTAGAGTGAGATATAGAGCTCCTCATGGGGAACTCAGTCTCGAAAGAAAATAAAAATACGGTTTTTAAGAAATACGACTTTTCTGAACAAAAATAAATTTTGGAAAATTATATAAAACTATGAATCCGTATTTTCAATAAAAACATATTATGAAACTGTAATTTTAAAATGAAAGATTAGAATTTTAATAAAATACCAACAAGTTTCCAAAAATAGTAGTTTTCATAAAAATATCATAAACTTTCAAAAGTTAGGTTTTATCACTAAAACACCACAACAATTAAAATACATATTCCTAAAAATTCTAAATATTATAAATCGCCCTCGAGGTTTATTTTTAAACAATATTAACATATTTTTCACAAAACCTCCTCGAGAAATGCAAATAATATAAATAGAATGTAAACAAAAATAATAAATATTTAAGGACTCTAAATTAATATAGGGTAAAGCGGTATCATTTCGCTTGAGCCCCGGAGAGCCGAAGAAAGTGTGTGCTTGCCTATTCAGATTAGACAAGTTTAACGGAGTTATCAATGACAATTGTCTTGAAAAAAGACACAAATCCTGCTGTCCATATGCAGCTGATTGTCACACGTGTTTGTATTTTTATGCGTGCTTAAATTTTTATTACCGCAATCAAGACGGTGTTGCTTGGTAGCTAGCCGGTTGAGTACGGGTCGATTCACAGGGAGATGGAATCCTTTTCTTTATGTTTAACGAGTTAAATCCGATTAAGTCGGGTTTTGTTTTAAGATCTACGAATGAGATAAAAGATAATAAAATGCTTGCTAGGGTTAGGATTAGGTTAATTTGAGTTTTAGGAAATTCGTACTTCTTTCAATGCCTTAGTTATGAATATCGGTGTTAAGGTAATCGGCAACAACGGGAATTAGGACGACTAGGAAGAAACTTACAAGTCTAAGCTAGGCTTTCCATGCTTAGTTTCTTCCTTTTGGTCCTTGTCCATCCGTTCTTGTCTCTTAACCCTAACCTCTAATTAATTCATCCACAACCGGCCTAACAAGGGAATCACCGCTATCATGTAGGATAGGGTGCCGTAGTGAGCGGATTATGGTTCAATTAAAGGGAGTCCGTATTTAAAATTATTGGGCAAAAAAAGGAGTGAGAGATTTCCTTCTCTCAAACCTTCCTTCTCCTAGCCCTAACAAGTGAGGAATTACTCACCCATTAAAAAGAGATGAAAACAAAATTTTTATATTTTTATTGAAGACCTAAATTGCAGATAATAAAAGAACAAATAAAATTTGCAGATAAAAAATTGCGGATAAAAAATTGCAAGATAAAATATATATGCAACTTACTTTATTGATGACCTCTCAAAAACGCATTACAATGGAATTTAAATTTTAGATATAGAAATTAAAAAGAGACATAACAATAAAGAGAGGCATGCCTAGTTTGGCTTTGAGTTTTCCTATTTATAGATAGAAAAAACCCTAGATTACATTCTGATCCGCACATGAATTTACAAAACTACCCTCAAAAAGTCGGGTCAAAGCACCGACACCCCACCGACACGTGGATAATGCGGCCGTGGAACCGCGGCAGAAGTGCATGTTTGGCCGCGGTTCCACGGCCATTTGGTGGATTCATGGGCTCATTTCTTCAGGGATTCTTCATGTTGCTTTTATCTTCTGTTTTCTTCACTTGGTTTCTCAAAATGTTTTCAATCTCCTTCCAGATTTCCAACAGTGCAGAATAATTTGGACTTTTGCCTTAAGCTCCGTATTGAAGTCTTGGATATTGTGTTGCCCTTTTGCTTTCTGCATTAAAGTGTCTAAATGATTTTCCATTTATTCCTTGAACTGGTAGGCAGCATCATACGGATTCATCTGTTGTTGGTCGTAGTCTCACATTTATAGCGACTTTTCATGAATTTCACTGTAACGAGCCAAGAATCCGTAATCTGCAACTATTTAGCAAACATGGATCAAAAGTACCTACTTATATGCAATGTGATTAATAATGGGCGATATAAAAATGCAAAATCTGATATGAACAAATACCCCCAAACTTATCTTTTGCTCGTCCCGAGCAAAACCAATTTTATTCTCAAAAATTCCTAACCTCACTTTCGCAGGGAATGCGATTGCACTGAGCTCGTGCAACAAGCCGTTAAACCTCTAGATGTCCCTAGTAGAAGGAGTGTTGTCTTCTGAGGGTTTTCAGCGGATACTACCCACAATATCCGATCAATTTGGCCATTCACTCTAATTCTTCAATTCAGTATTCGAGCGAGAAAGTCTATTATCTTTAACTTAGAAATTATCAACCTGTATTCTTCACACTTCATTTTCATTTAACCTTAGATCATATACGTTTTGCCAATTTATAAAGCTTTCAGCATCTCTTAAGGTTTCCTCCTAAGGCTCAATCTTAACTCAGGAATTTTTATCATCTCTACTGAAGATATAAGCCCTATCTTTTATTCCTATCTCTCCTCCAAACTCTAATTATATATCCCTACGTGTGTGTAATTATCACCACTACACTTGGAAATTCAATTCAAGCTATGATACTCTTGTCCATCTTCCAAAATATATTTTAGTTGGTGAATTTTAGATGAAATTACTCACACATCCTTCATGCGACCGTTAATACTTCTTGAGTTACTAAATAACAGATTACAAAATGTGCTTGGACATTTTGGCGTAATTCCTCGTCTTGTAATACCTAAAGGCTTAGTAGTGACTCCTAAACCAGTTGGTTTAAGGCTCTAGGTAATAAAGCACCCTTGCTATATTTTTTATTTTATGCTGCCTTAAGTAATTACAAAACAAGTGTTCATTTTTTTCTTTTCTTTCTTCACCATTTTTATTTTATTTTCCTTCATACTAAGGTTTTTAGACAAGAGCATTTTAAGGTATGCTCTACTATTCCAAGTTTCAAGATGTGTGTAAGTGCATGTAGTAGGGTATATATTTTCAGAATTTAGACTTAAAGTTCAGAATTTATTTTTCAGACTTACACTTCAAATAAATATTTCAATACTCTTCCCGTATTTTGATTTAGCCTAAGAACTGAACTCAAAATTTGCCTATTTCTAAATAAACTACAAGGACGTATATTTTCTGCAGTTATACTTTAAGAAAGGTTATTTTTAGGGTTTTTAATTTACTAAGTTTAGGATCTAGTTTTTCCTAACTATTCAACCGTCATGTTGAACTTGAGTCAAATATGGCCAAAATTGAACTTTTCAATTTTTATAATTTTTAAAATTTTTCAATTTTTCAATTTTTATTGATTTTATTTTTATATTTTTATAATTTTTTTTATATTTTTTATAAAGATTCAATGCGGAATTAAATATGCAAAGAAAAAACAAATATGTACAAAAAATAAAAATATGCAGATGCAATACAAAGATAACTATTTACAATACCCTCACCCCAAACTTAACGAAAGCAGTGTCCTCACTACTCCCTGCGGCGTCTACTAGACGCAGCTTCACTAGTATCACCCCTCGTCCCCTTGATCGCGATCGGGAATGTTCCTTTCTTGCCAGCAGGGTGCTCATGCCCTGCTCCAAACCCGTTACTCGCTAATCAAGGTTGGTCATCATCCCTATCAATTTTTACCCCCTATGGGTTCTTCTAAGTAAGCGTGCTTGCGCCGCGGGGGTAAGCTCTTCATCGCTCGCGGTCGAGCTGGAGCTAGGGGTCTTTTCCATCACGTCCTCGGCCGGCTTGGTACGCGACCATAAATCATGTAATCGTGTATAGGACATGGAGACACCCTCAAGAAGGGGTCGAACAAGAATTCCACCATGCATATAAAATTCAAATTCCTCAACAGGGAGGAAATTGCGACACAGTTGTGTCACCAACATAGGGAATGGGTAATTTGCAGCCCTCTTACCAGCGCCAATCGAGTGAAGTAAAACAGTGCACATATCGTAGCTAGGGTTTCGAGTCATTAATATTTGTACTATATGAAGGGATGGTGTGAAAAATGTCGTGTTGTGCGAACTACCAAAAATATTATTTTGTGCCCAACGGCACACAGTTAACACATTCGCAAAAAGTGTTAAAGCTTGGATGCCTTTTCGTGGCTCCCTAGAACAATCGTTTCCTATTAAGGGTAGGTAGTCTTCAAAATGGAGTGGTTGGTCATGGATAGGGAGTCGTAGAATTACGGTGACTTCGTGAATGAAGTCCCTATCAATTATTATTTCCCTATCCCCCCACATTAATCTAATGTACCCATGTTGTGCAAGACAACCCTCCTCCATGCATTCATAAAAACGGATGACAAGATCCGGAAGCGCGAAAGTATTCGGATGGTTAAATAGTAAAAAATTCCATCCGTGCCTTCCGATCTCATCACCGAAGTAACTACCATAAACAATGTGTGCAAACATTTGGGAAAAATCTCTTTCATATTGCAGTGTAGTTGCTATTGAAATAAAATTTCTGAAAGATAAAATTTTCGCAGAGTGTAGTTCAGATACGCAAACCTCCCCTGAAAATTTCAGAGGGTGAAGACTCTAGGCTGCGGCGGTTGCGCGGTGCAGAGGGGGCTTCGGCGGCGGTTGGGCGGCGGCCTGGGGAGATCTCACTGCAGAACTTGGAGCGGCGGCTAGGGTTTTTTCTGAGAGATTAAATTAGGTTTCGGGAAATGTAGAGAGGGGTGTTGTTGTTTTTATCGGGGTATTGGTTATTTGCAAAAAGGACACCTTAAAAAGAGGAATTTATTTTGTGAAGAAAAAATTGTATTATTTATTTATTCATTTAATATAACCGAATATTTACAAAAATACCCCCGAAAATTTTTTTAAAATATTTTTTTTAGATTTTTTTTATTTATTTATATAATTACAAGTATGACATACCCCCAAACTTATTTGAAACATTGTTTCTACTATTTATGGCTGGATAACTGAAATTTGGGGATAGGCGGAGGAAGATCAGTCGATGTAAACCGGCTCCTGCAACATCAGGAGCTCCTCCGAAGTGTCGGTGCTGAAGAACGGTTTTAACCTATGTCTGTTCACCTTGAAGAGTGAACCGTCCTCAGGATTTTCTAAATCGACCGCACCGTGCGGATATACAATACGTACAAAAAATGGCTCTTTTCATCGAGATCTGAGCTTGCCGGGATGGAAATGTAGTCGAGTGTTGTAAAGTAATACCTGTTAACCAGGTGTGAATGTTTTGCGCATAAGGTGTTTATCTTGAAACACCTTCGTTCGTTTTTTTACGACAATCGCATTCTCGTAAGCTTCATCCCGAATATCGTTCAATTCATTTAACTGCAGCTTTCTATGGCTGCCCGCATCTTCGATAAATAGATTCAGCTCATTTATCGCCCAAAATGCGCGATACTCTATTTCTACTGATAGGTGGCAAGCCTTTCCGTAAACAAGCCGATAAGGAGACATGTTAAGATCGGTCTTATAGGCAGTTCGAAATGCCTAAAGGGCATCCTAAGTTTTAAAGACCAATCCTTACGGTTTTTGGAAACCGTTTTCTCCAAAATCAGTTTGATTTGCCGATTTGAAATCTCGGCCTGCCCACATGTTTGGGTGTGATAGGACGTTGATAGCTTATGATTAATGGAATATTTTCGCATCAAAGACTCGAAAGTCCTATTACAGAAGTATGTTCCATTGTCACTAATGATAGCTCGGGGGTGTCCAAACCGGGAAAATATGTTTTCCTTAAAATTTATTGTCATTAGTCCGGCTGGGCACAGCCTCGACCCACTTAGAAATATAATCAACAGCGAAAAGAATATACAAGTTCCCAAAAGAAATGGGAAATGACCCCATAAAATCAATCCCCCAAACATCAAAAATTTCCACAACCAAGATTAGTTGGGGAGGCATTTCGTTTCTCCTGGATATCCGGCCCAAGTGTTGGCACCGGGAGCCCGTCTTGCAGTAATCATGTACGTCTTTAAAGAGTTGTTGCCAGTAGAAACCACACTGCAAGATCTTTTCGGCTGTCTTTCTAGGGCCAAAATGCCCGCCGCATGCTTGATCGTGGCAAAATGACAGCACGCTCTTGAATTCATTGTCGGGGACACACTGACGAATAATCTTGTCGGGACAGTACTTGAACAGATAAGGTTCGTCCCAGTAAAAGTGTTTTACTTGGGATAGGAATCGGAGTCTATCCTGATTTGACCATTCATTAGGCAGTAGTCCGGTGGCTAAATAGTTCATAATATCTGCAAACTAAGGTTCACATGATACTGTCAAGAGCTGCTCATCCGGAAAAACGTCGTTTATCGGAAATTGAAGTGTCGGAGAAGAAGGGAGGCGTGAAAGATGGTCGGCGACTACGTTTTCGCATCCTCTTTTGTCTTTGATGACAAGGTCAAACACTTGGAGTAAGAGGATCCAACGGATCAGCTGAGATTTTGCATCCTTCTTTACAAAAAGATGGCGAAGAGCTGAATGGTCAGTGTATATCATGACTGGAGAGCCGATCAAGTAGGGCTTGAACTTTTCTAAGGCAAACACAACAGCCAAGAATTCCTTCTCGGTTGTTGTGTAATTCAATTGGGCATTGTTCAAGGTTCGGATAGCATAATAGATTACATGCGGCATCTTATCGATGTGATGTCCAAGGACAGCACCAATGGCAAAATCGGATGCATCGCACATAATCTCAAATGGATGCGTCCAGTCAGGAGAAGAAAGAAAGGGAGCAGAAGTAAGTGAGTTTTTAATGACTTGAACGCTTTCATACAGCTTGAGTCGAAATCGAATGTGGTGTCCTTAGCCAACAAAAAAGTCAAGGGCCTAGCAATCTTGCTAAAGTCCTTGATGAACCGTCTATAGAAACCGGCATGACCAAGTAAGGCTCGAATGTCTCGGACGCATTTGGGAGGAGGGAGATTTGAAATGACTTCAATCTTCGCTTTATCTACCTCAATACCATTTTGCGAGATGATATGTCCTAAGACAATACCTTCACGCACCATGAAGTGGCATTTCTCCCAATTTAAAATAAGGTTCTTATCTTTACACCGGGTAAGGACAGTGTCTAGATATAGCAAACACTCATCAAAGGAGTCGCCAAAAATGGAGAAATCATCCATGAATATCTCCAAGAATTTTTCCACCATGTTTGAAAAAATTCCCATCATACACCGCTGGAAGGTAGCGGGTGCATTGCATAACCCAAAGGGCATGCGGCGATAAGCAAATGTACCGAAAGGACATGTGAACGTTGTTTTGTCTTGGTCCTTTTCGGCGATGGGGATTTGATTATAACCGGAGTAGCCATCCAAAAAGCAGTAATATTCATGCCTAGCCAATCGTTCAGGCATTTGGTCAATGAAAGGTAATGGAAAGTGGTCTTTCCGTGTCGCGGCATTGAGTTTCCAATAATCGATGCATACTCGCCACCCAGTTTGGGTGTGAGTAGGAATTAACTCGTTCGTCTCATTTGTTATGACCGTTATGCCTGATTTCTTGGGAACAACATGAATGGGGCTAACCCACTGACTATCAGGGATAGGGTAAATGATACCACTATCAAGACACTTTACGATCTCCTTTTTAACAGCCTCCTTCATGACTGGGTTGAGTCGTCTCTGTGGATCCCCGGCTGGTTTGGTATCATCCATCATATGAATATGATGTTCAACTATCAGGGGACTAATCCTCTTGATGTCCGCCATAGTCCAGCCAAAGGCTTGCCGATTGCTCTGCAAGACCGTCAGAAGGGCTTTCTCTTGCTCTGAGGCTAGAGAAGCCGAGATGATAATAGGGAGAGTCTCATTCTCACCTAAGTAAGCGTATTTAAGGTGAGACGGCAACAACTTGAGTTCGAGCGTCGGAGGTGAAACAATTGAAGGTAAAATCGGAGAAAATGTCTCAAACTCAAAGGATTCCAGCAGAGGTTCAAAATGAGTGTAAACAACCGAGTCGGATGGTTCAGCTAACTCATCCAAAAACTCAAAGGACTCAAACTCCGGTAGTGACTGGTCAAGTTCGTTCGAGAAAGTGAAACACTCGTAGTCATTATCGGGAGTAAAAACAGTATCAGGTTCAAGGAGAAACGCACTAGTGGCGTTAAAATTGCTGTGATCGAACAAAATTTTTTCTAATTCACAGTCCTACGGGGTGATCTCTTAGATGGAACAAACGTCTAGTATATGAGCATTAGGTTCGGAGGGCTTATTCCCTAACTTAAAAATGTTGAGTTCAATTGTCATGTTTCCGAAAGATAGGTTCATCGAACCATTGCGACAATTGATCACAGCATTCGAGGTTGCAAGGAATGGACGACCGAGTATCACCGGAATTTGATTCCGAGGGTTAGCTATAGGTTGTGTATCGAGTACAATAAAATCGACGGGGAATATGAAGTCCCCTACCTTTATTAACACATCCTCTAGCTCACCCTTAGGGTGGGTGATAGATTGGTCGGCCATTTGGAGAGTACAATGTGTGGGTTTCAGCTCTCCTACACCTAATTGTTCATATACCGAATAAGGAAGCAGGTTAACACTGGCTCCAAGATCCAACAGTGCGCGGTTAATGTTCTTATCCCCAATAGTTATTAAAATAGTAGGACAATGATGGTCCTTTCGTTTCTGAGGTAAAGCTTGGGTAAGAGCATCACTCACAGCACTAGCTAAGAAAACCTTCTTTTGTACCTGAGATTTCCTCTTCTTAGTGCACAAGTCCTTCAAGATTTTTGTGTAGGAAGGGACTTGTTAGATTGCATCCAAGAGAGGAATATTAATGTTAACCTGTTTAAATAACTCCACAATCTTCTCCATTTGTGGATTTTGTTTATTGGACCTCAACCGGTTTGGAAATGGAACATTTTGAAAATTGGATGAGTCTAATGTTTGTGGAGGAGATTGTGGAGCAGGAGAGGACCCTAGAGCTGGTGTTTTCGTGGAGTGAGAAGCGGGTCCGCTCAGAATAGCAGAAGAAGTAGAGCCTTTTCAAGAATGGAAAACAGGATCAGAAGACGAAAGGGAAGAAGAAGAAGAAGCGGCGGCCGGGGTGTCATCATCTGTGCCAACGTTGTTGTCCAGCATCCTTCCATATCTCAACGTAGTCACGGCACTCACATTATGGTTTTATTGTTTAAGAGCAATATGTGCATTCTGTGGGTGGACCAGGATTTAGAAGAGGTTGAGATGGAAGCTTTCCCTTCTCTCTCTCGCTTAAAGCTGCATTCAGTTGTGCAATCCGGTCTTCAATGGTTTTGATGCTTTGCCCATGTGCAGCAGTGTGTTACACCAAAGACTGAATGGAAGACTGGATGTTGGCAGAGGATTGAGTTGATTGTTTTAAAAACACCTCCAGACTTCGTTCTAGCGAGGAAACCTTATCGTTATTTGGCGGAATAAAATTATTTTGAGGAAAAGAATCGTTGGGTGCAAAATTGTTCAGTGGATTTTGGTAAGGTTGAAGTTAGAAAGGCTGCTGATATTGATGCTGAGTTTGTGGCTGTGCTTGTTGTTAAGGAGGAGGAGGCCTTTGGAAATTGTTGTTGCCTTGGAATTGTTGCTGATTTTGATTCCAGGCAAAATTGGGGTGGTTCCTCCAACCAGGATTGTAAGTTGAAGAGTATGGATCATTTCTTTGTCTTTGCTGAAATGCAGCATTGACTTGATCCTGTTCTTGAGCAGGTGGGTTGTAAGGACAATCTTCGATTAAATGTGATGGATCCGAACAACAAGCGCATATAGTGCGAGGGGGAAGAGCAGGGGCAAGAGAAGGCGATGAGAATTTGCTCTCAATTGCTTCTAGTTTTCGTGTAATCGCTGCCATTTCGGATTTCATTGCATATCAAGTTGATGAACGCCTGTCCTAAATGGACAAGAAGAAGTAGATGAAGTGTTCGGTCTAGTGCTTTTCCACTGAAGCGTTTGCTCCGCGAGATCGTCGAGAAATTGCCAAGCTTCCTCATCAGATTTGGATAGGAAGTGGCCTTGACAAATGGTTTTCTAACAACTGCTTAGTTACTGGGTTCAGTCCTTCGTATAAGGTTTGGCAAAGTTGCCATCTCTCAATACCGTGATGAGGGCACTGAACAAGAAGGTCTTTGTATCGTTCGAAACACTTCTAAAATGGTTCGGCAGGAAGTTGGGAAAATTGGTTAATTTCATTTCGTATTCTCGCAGTCTTGTGATTTGGGTAAAACTTTTTAAGAAACGCTTTAACAAACTCTTCCCAACTGTTTATGGAATGCGATGCAGTACTATACAACCACTTTTCAGCTAGGTCACACAATGTGAAAGGAATGACTCGTAGCCGTATAGCATCATCGGACAGTTGGGTTGTCTTCATCATTGCACATACGTTCTGGAATTTGTTGATAAAGATATAGATATCTTCGGATTCCAGTCCGTGAAATTTAGGTAACATGTTGATGAAGTGGGGCTTAATTTCGAAATTATCCCGATTTGCCAGCGGTAGTGAAAGACGGGTAGGAAGTGCGTAGCAGGTAGGATAGAAACGATCCTGGAGCGCGATTCGCTGTGGCGCTTCAACAGGAGGTTGTTGCGGGTTATTCGCACCCAGTTGAGGTGGAATCAGTCCCGAGGTAGGTAGAGGGTTGTTAGGATTGAATCCTGACATCTCATAAGAAGATGAAGATGAAGGTGAAGATGTATGAACAGAATTCCGGTCAACGTCGGAGTTGGCCAGCAAAGGTTAGGATGAAAAAGGTGTGGAGGGAGTTTCGACTTCGGAGTCGATCGCATAATCGGTAGCGACTAACGAAATACGGACTAGACGGGCGCTAGTGTCCCGAGTCCAACCGGACATATACGAAACGAGTTTAGTGTAGTCAAAGCGTAGAATGTGAGGGTAAGAAAACGTCAATGAAGAAAGGTAAGGATGGAAGGTGGGTGAAATGGGATTATAGTGACAAAAGGCAAGTTTTTGTAAAAAAAATTTGTTTTGTGTTTTTTATAATTTTTTTAGAAAGAGTTTTTGCAAGAATGTGTACAGACTTACTTCAAACAATCACAGTTTAAAACATGCATAATCAAACCTAGAGCTACGGTCTTCTAAGCCCACTAGACTGCTCCTAATTGTTCTAAAGTGATAAGTTGTGAGATATCCCTCAAATCGCCTCTTCACCGCCAATTGTGGCCAGGTAAGCACAAATGAAGAAAGGTGGGTTCCGCTCCCGAATTACCGTGAGACGGGCCTTTTAAAATTACCTTTCTCACTTGTCTAGCCTAGGCACTACAAAGTCAGGTTTAGATAAACGAATGAATGCCCACAACCTTCCTCTGTCCTAATGAGCACGACAGTTTTTAATTGGCTGAGTCGAGATATTTTTTAATTAACTCAAGGATAATGCATATGCTTTTTAGTGATTTTTGGGGTCTTAGAAAGGATAATGAAATCCCCACCCAATCTTGATTGGTGTTATAGCCCCTTAGATTCCGTATTAATTATGCAAAGCAGTTAACACACAAAAAATCTAAAACACTTGCAAATTTTTTTTTATTTAGCAGCGCAAAGAATTCTGCACAGAAACAATTTATTGGATAGGAGGAAAAAAATTCTATGCAAAGAAACCTGCAGGAAACTTATTTCAGTGGAGTTCAGAGGAGATGATAGAAGAAAAAAGATACTCACAGAGAAAATGGGGTGCTGACGTCACCTTTTGACCGCGGTTCCGCGGTCAAACAGTCGATTCTTCCGCGGTTCCGCGGCGGATCAGTAAGTTTGGATTTTCAGAATTTTTCTCTGTGATGAGTTGGTTTTCCTCTACCTATTCAGATCTCCTGTTTCTGGATTGGATCACTGAGTTTGCTCCAGATCTGAACCAGTCCTTCTTCCTTTCCTGCACATTTTGCACAAAAACCAATCAAAATTAACAAGATGATTTTTTTAATTTTATGTTTTTTAATTTTTTATATTTTCAATTTTTATAATTTTTAATTTTTAATTTTTTTAATTAACCCGAAATTACACAAAGAATTAAACTGCCGTCTCTCCGGCAACGGCGCAATTTGATTGTCATACGTGTTTGTATTTCTATGCGTGCTTAAATTTTAATTACCGCAATCAAGACGGTATCGCTTGGTAGCTAGCCGGTTGAGTACGGGTCGATCAACAGGGAGATAGAATCCTTTTCTTTATATTTTAACGAGTTAAATCTGATTAAGTCGGGTTTTGTTTTAAGATCTACGAATGAGATAAAAGATGATAAAATTCTTTCTAGGGTTAGGATTAGGTTAATTTGAGTTTTAGGAAATTCGTACTTCTCTCAATATCTTAGTTATGAATATCGGTGTTAAGGTAATCGGCAACAACAGGAATTAGGACGACTAGGAAGAAACTTACAAGTCTAAGCTAGGCTTTCCTTGCTTAGTTTATTTCTTTTGGTCGTTGTCCGTCCGTTCTTGTCTCTTAACCCTAACCTCTAATTCATTCAACCACAACCGGTCTAACTAGGAAATCACCGCTATCATGTAGGATAGGGTGCCGTAGTGAGCGGATTATGGTTCAATTAAAGGGAGTCCGTATTTAAAATTATTGGGCAAAGAAAGGAGGGAGAGATTTCTTTCTCTCAAACGTTCCTTCTCCTAGCCCTAACAAGTGAGGAATTACTCACCCATTGAAAAGAGATGAATTTTTTTTTATATTTTTATTGAAGACCTAAATTGCATATAATAAAAGAACAAATAAAATTTGCAGATAATAAATTGCGGATAAAAAAATGTAAGATAAAATAAATATGCAACTTACTTTATTGATGACCTCTCAAAAACGCATTACAATGGAATTTAAATTTTAGATCTAGAAATTAAGGCATAAAAATAAAGAGAGGCATGCCTAGTTTGGCTTTGAGTTTTCCTATTTATAGATAGAAAAAACCATAGGTTACATTCTGATCCATACATGAATTTACAAAACTACCCTCAGAAAGCCGGGTCAAAGCACCGACACCCCACCGACACGTGTATAATGCGGCCGTGGAACCATGGCAGAAGTGCCTGTTTAGCCGCGGTTCCGCGGCCATTTGGTTGATTCATGGGCCCATTTCTTCAGGGTTTCTTCATGTTGCTTTTATCTTCTGTTTTCTTCACTTGGTTTCACAGAATCTCTTCAATCTCCTTCCAGATTTCCAACAGTGCAGAATGATGTGGACTTTTGCCTTTAGCTCTGTGTTGAAGTCTTGGATCTTGTGTTGCTCTTTTGCTTTGTGCATTAAATTGTCTAAATGATTTTCCATTTGTTCCTTGAACAGGTAGGCAGCATCATACGGATTCATCTGTTGTTGGTCGTAGTCTCACATTTGTAGTGACTTTTCATGAATTTCACTGTAACGACCTGAGAACCTGTAACCTGCAAATATTTAGCAGATATGGATCAAAAGTACATACTTATATACAATGTGATTAAGAATGGACGATATAAAAATGCAAAAGTCTGAAATGAACAGCAGCAGTTGTCCGATTACTCCCGAACTTAAAAAATTCAGGAGCTAAATCTTTTCTTAAGATATTTACTCTAACCTGAATACAAACTAAACCAGGATCCAAATTTTAACATAAACTTGAACCCTTGATCATGAACCAGAACACTTGAACTTGAATATCCCAAAACTTGAATACTAGAATACTATGATTTGACATGAACTTAAAATGAATACGAGAACACAATGGTTGCTATTGAAACTGACTTGACTCGAACCATGAATATAACTTAACTTGAATACATGAACACTTGACACGAATACTTGACTTTGACATGAACTCAATCTTGCAACTTGATGTATTCATGGATTCGAGTAAGGTTGGTAATTTTAACTGTAATTTAAAATACATGGGGTGTTGGGGTAGTTCATGTGCGAATCCAACGAAATCTCAGGAGTCTCCCTGGATCATGAATCCATATCTACTAACACAAGCAAGCTATCATGAGAACCTGTGTTTCCTTAGTCCTGAATTATACCCTGTTGAGTTTGGAATATTTCAACATTAGGATGAAGTCCCGTTACAGTAAGTCAATGTCACACACCCAACAAGATTTGTAGGGAGGTGGAATTTACAAAAACGATTTTTAAGACAAGTGACATCGACTATACTTCCAAGATCGTTCAGAAACCCTAACTAGCTAAACACATAGAGGTTCTAAACTACTATCATAGAGTTTTATACCTCCTAGATACAAGTCTTTCGGGACTTCTCCTCCTCTTCTTGATCTCCTAGAAGTTATGGATCAAGCTCAGTCGTCGTCCTCCTCGTGCTGAAGACGATCCACCCGAGAGTCTATGGTTCAAGCTCTAACCTCAAGAATGAGGTAACTAAAGTATCTGGTTTGCTAATCTAGATAGCTTAGGAGATGTAGAGAGTTAATTGGACTATTTTATCTCAAAGAACCCTAGAATTCACAACACATGTGAGGGTTAGGATTTGAGGAAGAAGGCGGAGAGCAATGGAGAGAGAAAGAGAAAGACGGAATGATCAAGTCAAGTGGGCAAGTGAAAAATGGCTAATTCTTTTCTCCAAATCAAGTATGTAATATTTTTCCATAGAAAAATACAACCTTGCTTGAATAGTAAAGTCAAATGAAATAAAAAAAAATGAATTAGCCTTGCTTCAACCATGCCATAAATATCTCCATTTTTCACCTCATTAATTTATTTTCCAAAAATAGATAAAACCAAAATGAGGTGTCCCCTTCTAGAAGCATCTCTTGTAAAAATTACAAGAATGCCCTCACTGTATATACATACCCTTATTCGTATTGCAAAAATATGAATACAAAGAGATAAAAATAATTCAATAATATAATACTAGAATCCGGCTTAATTCTACGCCCACTAGTATTATTCATCCGAACAACATCCATGCATCTAGTACACGTATATGCTCGGAACCCTGCACGTAAAACCATATGGCCTCTACATCGATTTGCCAGAACCAGGGAAACCCTCTGTGTGGGACTCTAAAGACTCGACAGTATGTTGGCAGTGGGTTTAACCACAAGTCCGTCCAGTAAATCTCACTTGCCCTGGCGAGGAACTTTGTGTATTGGCTAACCGTACACAGCGCGATATCAACTTCCAATACCGGGAGAGACGAATCCCTTCTAACCCCTACTTCCTCTAAGTGTTTCGGGACTGCACCCAACCACTACCTATTTGCATGACTCATTTGAGCCGTAGTAGGGTAGTAATCTAAGTATAGTAGGAACACACTCGAGACGAATAGTGATGTCAAGTCAACGGACTAACTTGTACTCATGTCACCGGGGAACTACTAACTGAAGATATGTATAATACAAACCAACAGTTCGCAGCGAGTCCGTCCAGTATAACTCATAACCTAATGAGCACATGTATACTATCTCTGGTATCGAATATCGATGGCTGCGGGACATGCCACCTCCCCTGATGGGGATAAGAAGCGTATACACTACTCTACTCTGGAGTATCAATGCTCTGTCTCAATAATCCTATGAGTAGGGACAAGCTTAAGGATGCGTTTATAGACTACCCATCCCCGCTAGTGTGACTTCCATCACAACGCTGGTAGTCAAGCAAAAATCCTAAGGGCTCTATCAATATGTATTAGCGATATGTTAAAAGAAACATATACACATATTAAGATAGAATCAAACCAGATAGCATAGTATCATATTGAGTAAGACTGTTATTATATCTGTGTATACCCTAAGCTTCCAAAATGTAATATACAATTTAGTATTGCACAATAATGGCCTCTAGGGCATATATCACTAACAATCTCCCACTTTCACTAAGGCCGTATATTGGTATATCGCAGACCTAGCATCTCGAATAGCCTTTCAAATTGCATCTGAGGGATGGCCTTTGTGAGTGGATCTACAGTGTTGTTCTTCGTGTCTACTCTCCGCATCTCGATCTCCCAGAGATCTATAATCTCCCTGATCAGGTGATACCACCTCAAGATATGTCTGGACTTCTGATGGGACCTTGGTTCCTTCACTAAAGCTATAGCCCCGTTGTTGTCACAATACAAAGGTATTGGATCAACAATGGATGGAACCACTTGAAGTTCCGTAACGAACTTCCTCATCCATACTGCTTCATTCGCGGCGTCACATGCAGAGATATACTCTGCCTCCATCGTCGAGTCAGCAATGGAATCCTGCTTCGAGCTCTTCCAATAGACCGCCCCTCTATTGAGGGTAAAGACATAACCCGACATGGATTTAGAGTCATCCTTGTCACTCTGAAAGTTGGAGTCAGCGAAGGCCTCTATCTGGAGGTCTTTACTGCCATACACCAAGAACATCTCATTAGTCTTTCTCGGGTACTTGAGAATGTTCTTAACTGCTATTCAGTGCTTCTCCCCAGGGTTTGACTGATACCTGCTTACCACGCTCAGTGCGTAAGCAACATCTGGTCTGGTACACAATATCGCATACATTATAGATCCTACCGCATAAGCGTAGGGTATAATACCCATGCGATCCCTTTCCAAATCAGTCTTGGGAGATATCTCTTTGGAGAGGGTGATTCGGTGACAAGCTGGTAGATTACCATGCTTGGAATCTTCCATACTAAATCTTTTCAGTATGGTGTCAATATACCTGGACTGTAAAAGTCCCAACATTCTCTTAGATCTATCACGATAGATTTGAATCTCAAGAATGTAGGAGGCATCACCCAGGTCTTTCATGGAGAACTTTTGTGAAAAGAATCGTTTGACTGATTGTAGCATAGGAATGTCAATTCCTATAAGGAGAATTTCATACATGTACAAGACGAGGAATACTATAGTTCTCGCTACAATCTTACTATAAATGCATAGTTCATTTGGATTTTTGATAAGGTCAAATTGTTTGACCGTCTCATCAAAGCAGATGTTCCAACTCCGCGATACCTGCTTTAATCCATAAATGAATTTAAGCAACTTGCACACTCTTCCGCTGCTCCTACTCTTTATGAAACCCTCTGGCTGATCTATATAAATACACTCTTTCAAATTTCCATGCAGAAAAGCGGTCTTTACGTCCATCTGCCAAATTTCATAATCATGGAAGGCAACAATGGCAAGTAGGATCCGAATGGATTTAAGTATAGCTACTGGAGAAAAGGTTTCATCATAGTCCAAATCAGGTCTTTGACGAAAACCTTTTACTACAAGTTTAGCTTTATAGGTTTCAACCTGTCCATCTGTACCAATCTTATTTCGGAAGATCCATTTGCAAACTACGGATTTTACCCCTTGAGGTGCAATGTCCAAAGTCCAAAATTTGTTGGTGTATATGGATTCCATTTTGGTCTGTATTGCATCCAGCCACTTTACCGAGTCTCTGCTCGTAATGGCTTGCTGGAAACTAGTTGGCTCATCATCATTGATGACGCAATCCTCTCTATTCCCGTCTATGAGAAAACCGTAGTATCTCTCAGGCAGATGAGACTGCTTATTAGATCTGCAGAGTGGCGTAGAGACGTCCTATTCTTTTGAAACTTCTGGTTCCACCATACTTTCAGTAATAGTTTGTGGTTCTGGAATTTCTTCCAGTTCTATTGCACTCCTACTTATTTCTTTTTCAAGAAATTGAGTCTCCAGAAAGTGGGCATGCCGAAAAACAAAAGTCTTTTGTTCCTTTGTGTAATAGATAAGATACCCCCTGGAGTTTCTTGGGTATCCTACAAACTTACACAGTACCGATCATGCCTTGAGCTTGTCCATATGCTGCTTTTTGAAAAAAGCTGGACATCCCTTTATCTTAAGATACTTAAGTTAGGGTTTCTTCCCACTCCACATTTCATATAGTATGGTAGGTACAGACTTAGTAAGAACTTTGTTCAAAAAATATGCAAAAAATTCTATTGCATAACCCAAGAAGGATCGCGGTAACTCAGCGTTACTCATCATGGAAGGTACCATATCTAATAAGGTGCAGTTCCGTCTTTCCGATACACCGTTGTGTTGAGGTGTGTATGGAGGAGTAAGTTAAGAGAGAACTCTATTCTCTTTTAAATAATCTTGGAACTCGGCACTTAAGTATTCACCATCTCGATCAGATTGAAGTGTCTTGATACTTTTGCCTGTTTGTTTTTCCACTTCATTCTTGTATTATTGGAATTTCTCAAAGGCCTCGGATTTATGTTTCATCAAGAATACATGTCCATACCTTGAGAAATCATCCGTAAAAGTAATGAAGTAGGAATAACCACTTCTTGCATGTATAGACATTGGACCACACACGTCACTATGTATGAGTCCCAAAAGCTCGGTGACTCTTACTCCGTGTCCAGTGAGCGGAGTCTTTGTCATCTTTCTTTTGAGACATGATTGACAAGTTGCATAAGACAGATATTCAAACGGATCCAAATATCCCTCTTTATGTAACTTCGTCAACCGTGTTTCATTGATGTGACCTAGTTTTCAAGGCCATAAGAAAGCTTGATTTAATTCCGGGGACTTTCTTTTAAGTGTGTTCTGGACATTGAAAACCCGGTGTTGATTTAATACGTATATACCGTTGTCTAGTGTACCTGACCCAATCAAACCATGATTAAGGTGAATGTTTACAACATTGCTTACAAATGTAAAATCATAACCTTCTTTAGATAGTAAGATACAAAGATTATATTACATGTCAAACTAGGTACACAAAAACAGTTACGCAAAACCAAAATGTGTCCACTTGTCAATCCTAGGTGATATTCCCTTACGGAAACAGCATCCACGCTCACTCCGTTAGCAACCCTGAAGGTCATATCTCCTGCCTTCAAAACTCTACAGTTTCTCAGTGCCTGCAATGAATTATAGATATGAGATCCTGAACTGGTATCCAATACCCAGGAAGTAGAGTTGATTGACAGACAGTTTTCAATCATAAACACACTTGAAGCCGAAACCACAACTTGCTTGGGATCCTGGTTGTTAGATTTCCAACCCTGCAGTCTTTCTTATAATGGTCTATCTCATGACAATAGAAGCATTCCACTTTCCCTACTGTTGGCCCCAACTTTTGCCTTGCCCTTCCTCTTTACTTTACCGACACCGCCTTTCGGCTTGGTGGGGGTCTTCTTCTTCTTCCCTGTGGCTTTCACCTTGGATCTAAAGGAGGAAGATTCCCCAATAAGAAGAGCGGGTGTCTTCCTGGTTTTCTTTAGGATGCCCTCTGCACTCCTCAACATGTTGACGAGTTCTAGAAGTGTAACTTTATTCCCTTGAATATTGAAATTCAATATAAACTGGGTATAAGTAGAGGGGAGGGATTGTAGAATCAAGTCTGTATACAAACCATTCTCCAACGTGGTCCCAAGGTCCACGAGCTCTTCAATATAGCTAATCATCTTAAGGACGTGGTCCCCTACAGATGACTCGATAGCCAACCTCGCCTGAATTAATTTCTTTGAGGTCTCGTATCTTGCGATACGAGATTGCTCTCCATATAAATCCTTGGTATGGAGGAAGATGGAAGTTAAGTCCATCTTCTCGTGCCGTCTCTAGTGTTCATTATCCATAGATGCCAGCACGAGGCACTTTTCTTTTGTTCATCTCATAAAACTGCATTTTAATACCTCTCATTCATTATCAATTTTGTTATATATCGGTATTATTAATCAGTGTCTGCTCAGTAATTACAGATTACAGGTATTCATGATAAAATACTGGAAACATACTCAATATCACGGATATAGCATTTGGGAGCCGACACTGCAATCAGAACAAAAAAACGACCGATATTCAAAGAGCTCTTTTGCAAATAAACATGTGTACACAATTTTGGTCCAACACAATACATGTGTGCATATAGCTCTTTTGAGACATAGACCATGGTGGGGGCTGTCTTGGCACACTCATGACTTGTACAAGTGGGCACAAGTGAGTGTGATGTGTGTTAAATGCAAAAAGTTATGATATGATGTAATGCGACACTTTCCCTCCAATTCTACTGAGTACAAACCAGGGTTATTTAGAGAAATCAAACAGCACCGAAAGAATAGTGGAGAGCACACAATTCCACCATACCAAGACGAGCCCCAATGCTCGGATCCAGACCGATAAGACCCCCCATAAATCCGGCGACACCGGTCCCCTAGCTCCTTTTCCTTTATTTTTCTTCTGGCATTTTATAGGCATCACAACATTCATTTTATATTGTTTGTTTATTCTATTTTGATGCCTATAAATACCAGAACAGATCAGAGCAAAGGTGTGCATAGATATATACCCTTTTTGTTTTAGTTTTGGTTTAGCTTGAGAATGAGAGGGCTTCATCTTGGTTCCTTCTTCTTCTTCCTTCTTGAAGCTTTCTTTTTGAGAGTTTCATTATGTAGGTTGAACAAGCTACCAATATCTTGTACCTAAACTTCTTCAAGTGTTAAAAATATTGTTATTGTTTTGTTTACATGCTTCTTTTCTTTACTTGCTTTTCTTTTTATTATGTGTAACTAATTTCTTTGGTTGTGGTGATGGTAAGAAAGTGATATGAAAGGCTTTGCCTTCTTCCTCCTCTTGTTTATGTTTAATTTGCTTAACATGATTCTAACTTAAAAATTGTTTATGTATTGATGTGGTATGGTATTTTGAAACCATGGTTACTTTGTAACCTCTTCATATACCATACTCACTCTCTTTCCCCATTTCACAATGTTTGAGTTAAGATCTAATTGGTGTCAAGTTTGCTAAGTTTGGATACAGTATTTTGTGACCAAGTGCTTGACAAACCCTCGGTTTTCATATACCCTATACTATCACAAACCCTTAGCAAAGTTAACACTAAAACTAATTGCTCTCACTCACTACTTTGTGTTTTCGATGTTGTCGTATGCTTATTAACCCTTGTGCTTAGTATTGATACCTCAAGATTAGACATACAAACGGTAAGTGAACAATACGGACTCGTTTCGTGTTTTGCATCAAATATCGATATTTTGATGTTTGTGCTCCGCAACCGCCTTGACAAGTCATGCTTCACGCTGGGATCGACATAACGGACAACCCATGATTAAGAGAGCGTCGAAGGAATCGTCGCGATTCGACCATCTGAGCCAAAGCCACGGCCATTTCTTTCTTAACTTGTTTTCTTTGTTTCGGTATTCTTTTTATTTTTGTGACAACCAAACCAATTCCTTATTTGTTGAATCTTAAGCAACAAAACCTAATACACAATTCTCTGAGGAACGACCCGTACTTGCCGGCTCGCTACAACGCGTCGTGCACTTGCGGTTTATAAATTTTAAAACGAGACTAAGCTCGCGTGCGCATCCATTTCTAAAACCGATTCTATTTTCAAAATATACATGTTTGCGCGCGCGGGTGAAGTTCCAACAGCTTTCGCACAGTCTAATTCATATATCTTACGGATCTCAATATCCACGACGGTGGAATCTAGACCTGAGATGGTGGGGGCTTTTAGCAGTAAGGAGGTAGCCCATCCTGTCATAGCTAATGGCCATTTGGATATTTCTTAGCCAATTTTTATAGTTTAGCCCCGTCAATATATTTGTATCTAGTAATAACTTAAGCCCAATCATTTTGGTTGCTGCAATTAGGAGAGAGAGTAGAAACACTCAGCATGATGCTCTTGCATGTTTAGATTGGTTATTACTTTACTTAAACAGGATTGCTCCCACTGTTTCCTCAAATTCTCCTTCAAACCATAAAAGGAGAATTAGTCAGGATTAGTATTGATACCTCAAGTTTAAACATACAAACGGTAAGTGAACAATATGGACTCGTTTCGTGTTTTCGTCAAATATCGATATTTTGATGATTTATGCTCCACGACCACCTTGACAAGTCATGCTTCATGCCGGGATCGACACAAGGATGGACAACCCATGATCAAGGGAGCGTCGAAGCAATCGTCGCGATTCAACCATCCGAGCCAAAGCCACGGCCATTTCTTTCTTAACTTGTTTTCTTTGTTTTCGTATTCTTTTTATTTTTGTGACAACCAAACCAATTCCTTATTTGTTGAATCTTAAGCAACAAAACCTAATACACAATTCGCTGAGGATCGACCCGTACTTGCTGGCTCTCTACAACCGCCGTGCACTTGCTGTTTATAAATTTTAAAACGAGATCGAGCTCGTGTGCGCATCCATTTCCAAAACCGATTCTTTTTTCAAAACATACGCGTTTGCGCGTACGGGTGAAGTTCCAACAGCTTTCACAAAGTCTAATTCATATATCTTACAGATCTTAATATCCACGACGGTGGAATCTGGACCTGAGACGGTGGGGGCTTTCGGTAGTAAGGAGGTAGCCCATCTTGTCATAGCTAATGGCCATCTGGACATTTCTTAGCCATCCTTTATAGTTTAGCCCCATCAATATATTTTTATCTAGTAGTAACTTAAGCCCGGTCATTTTGGTTGCTGCAATTAGGAAAGAGAGAAGAAACACTCAGTATGATGCTCTTGCATGTTTAGATTGGTTATTACTTTATCTAAACAGGTTGGCTCCCACTGTTTCCTCAAATCCTCCTTCAAACTATAAAAGAAGAATTAGTCGGGATTAATTGCACCCTACAATTCTTGCTTAACCTTTCAGCCAGGCTAATGTCGATACTTCGAGGGAGGTTTTATAATACTTTCGCGAAGTTCTTTAATTATATAACCTCTTTTACCCGGAGACGTATCCCCGCTAACACCATTCTAGACACCTACTTGGTTTACAACATTGATTGTAAAGTGAAAAACTTTCCCGAGAAGTAATAAAACTCATGGTAGGATCGGGATCCAACTATCATTGTGTGACAACTTTAAAGGAATCCTACCAAAATCATCACACTCCAGATTGCATGCAAAACTAGCAAGTTTCCTTTTCCTTTGAAACTCCCGGTGTGGATTTTTCCCCCAGAAGCTTATGACCATGACGAAGGACAAAATATCATAAGACGCAAGTCAAGTTCTACCCATCATTGTCCAGGTTAATCTTAACCCATTCGTATAAACCCTTGACGAAAGCCAAAATAGTTATACGTCTGTCCCAGATTAACGCATCTATCTATGCTACAGATGAATACCCAGCAGCTACCAATCACTATGCCTTGGAGAAGGTCAAAATACATAGCTTGAATACTACTGAATAGCCATCTGAAATGATGGAGGGCTACGACTGGTTTTGGCGAAAACCGTGAACGTATTGAACTTGATATAGTCAAAGTAACCATGATAGTTTTTAAAAAGAGTGGTTTAGGCTCTGCATTTAAAAGTTATTTTTAAAGAAAACCGAGTGGTTTTGAAATTGTTCCAACGATTTAACTTTGGTTTGTTTTCTTTGCATTAAATAATATTAATATTGTCTCATCATTTAACCCTATCATTACAGAAAGAAACGAAAATAGAACATACGTTTATGCTATCCGCATTCGCCACGGGGTCCCGTCATGCACCCTTAGGTTACATAACTAACGGCAGAGTTGGGGCTAGACTAGAGCGGGTGCAAAACATAAGCAACGTTTATTATATATATATATATATATACATATATATATATAATATATAGCCATTCGTCTCACACAATAATATCCATTCCAGAATATAGATCATAGCAACATAGATGAGTATACTGGATATACTAGAATTTCCGTGTTTCGTTTTAGCCTACAACGAAAAATAGATTCCACGGTCATGATGAATAGCTAAACCCCACCCTAGACACCTACGGGTGCAGCAAACTACCCCCAAATTCCTGAAGTGAAGCAACCTCCCTCAATGAAATGAGTTAGCCACTTGGCACTTCAAGAACCCGGTAGTGTGGCACCCTACCTTGGATCTATCTTAGATGCAAGAAAAAGTAAATGAAATAATACAACGGTGGCTAAAATCTCAACCTGGATGTGCCCCGCAAAAGAATATTACATCAATTTATAAATATACATGAATGAAAGAAAAGAACACTCTTCTCACATTCCCCTGGCTATTCATTCACAACGATCTAATGCTTCATATCCACAAACCATGAACAAGATACAAGATATCTGCAACCCCTACTAATCTACATATAGCAATTAGTAGATGTTTAGAAACACATATACATATAAGCAAGAATTTAGAATTTCGATCGATTAAAAGTTTCCGCATTTACCCTATGTACAAACCAATACATAAACAAATCTGGGCAAAAACCAAATGTACCAAAAATCACATTTCCATGAATTTGAACCCCAGAAAAAAATTGGAGCATGTTGGCCATAATTAGGCCGCGGATCCGCGGCCAAATGACCTATTTGGCCGCGAATTAGCGGTCTAATTATGAGCTCATGTGCTACAATTTTTTGTTGGTTCTAGAAAAGCCTACACATAATTTTAAGGTCACTGAAAATATTTTTTGAACAACTTTAAAAATCGAACAGCAAGCTAGTAACGGAGACGCGATTCGGATAATTTCTGTCGATCAAAGTCCTAAATACGTGCTAACTAGCTAGTTAAGGTTTAAGTAGATTCTGATACCACTTTAAGTCGATGTCACAAATCCCACAAGATTTGTGGGGAAACGGAATTTACAAAAATGATTTTTAAGACAAGTAACATCAACTATACATCCAAGATCATTCAAAAACCCTAACTAGCTAAACACATAGAGGTTCTAAACTACTATGAAAGAGTTTTATAGCTCCTGGATACAAGTCCTTCGGGTCTTCTTCTCCTCTTCTTGAGCTCCTGGAACGTGCGGATCAAGCTCGGTCATTGGCCTTCTCATGTCGAAGGCGATCTACACGAGAGTTTATGGTTCAAGCTCTAACATCAAGAATGAGGTAACTAAAATACCTAGTTTGCTAATCTAGGTAGCTTAGGAGATATAGAGAGTTAATTAGACTTTTTTTTAATCTCAAAGAACCCTAGGATTCACAACACATATGAGGGTTCGGGTTTGAGGAAGAAGGAGGAGAGTAATGGAGAGAGAATGAAAAAGATAGAATGATCAAGTCAAGTAGGCAAGTGAAGAATGGCTAATTCTTTTCTCCTAATCAAGCATGTAATATTTTTCCATAGAAACATACAACCATGCTTGAATAGTAAAGTCAAATGAAATAAACAAATGAATTATCCATGCTTCAACCATGCCACAAATATCTCCATTTTCCACCTCATTAATCTATTTTCCAAAAATAAATAAAACCAAAATGAGGGTCCCCTTCTCAAAGCATCTCTTGTAAAAATTACAAGAATGCCCTCACCGTATATACATACCCGTATTTGTACTACAAAAAATACGAATACAAAGAGATAAAAATAATCCAATAATATAATATTAGAAACCGGTTTAATCCTAAGCCCACTAGTATTATCCGTCCGAACAACATCCGTGCATCTAGTACACATATATGATCGGAACCCTGCACGTAAAACCATATGGCCTCTACATCGTTTCTCCTGAACCAGGGAGACCATCTGTGTTGGACTCTAAAGACTTGAAAGTACGTTGGAAGTGGGTTTAACCACAAGTCCGTCAGTGGCACTAGCTGTACGTAACGGCTACCCAGGTACTTGTCGAAAAGAAGGCCGACGAGCGAACTCATCTGAACCCCTACTGAGCCTATCCATGACAATCTCCATACAGTCCGGTCTGTTCATCTAAGAGTATCGTATATCAGGCCTAGGGGGTGGTAAACGTCAGAACCCTAATATCGCAATAAGTCGTGTTGGTGTAGAGCCCAATACACCATGAGAAACTACTGGTGTACCTATCGGTAAATCTCATTTGCCCTGGCCAAGGACTTTGTGTATAGGCTAACCATACACTGCGCGATATCCCAATACCGGAAGAGACAAATCCCATCTAACCCCTACTGCCTCCAAGTGCTTCAGGACTGCACCTAACCACTACCTGTTTGCACGACTTATTTAAGCCGTGATAGGGTAGTAATCTAAGTACAGAGGGAACACACTCGAGACAAACAGTGATGTCAAGTCAACGGACTAACCTGTACTAATGTTACCGGGGAACCACTAACCGACGATAGATAGAATGCCATCCAACAGTTCTCAGCGTGTCCGTCCAGTGTAACTCATAACCTAATAAGCACCTGTATACTATCTCTAGTACTATATACCAATGGCTGCAGGACAGGCCATCTCCTCTGACGGGGATAAGAAGCGTATACACTAGTCTACTCTGGAGTATCGATATCCTATCTCGATAATCCTATGACTAAGGACAAGCTTAAGGATGTGCTTATAGACTACCCAGCCCCTACTAGTGTGACTTCCATCACAACGCTGGTAGTCAAGCAAAAATCCTAAGGGCTCTATCAATATGTATTAGCGATATGTTAAAAGGAACATATACACATATTAAGATAGAATCAAACCAGATAGCATACTATCATATTGAGCAAGACAGTTATTATATTTGTATACACCCCAAGCTTCCAAAATGTAATTTACAATCCAGTACTATACAATAATTGTCTCTAGGGCATATATCACTAACAGTTAATAACACTTGATTCGGTTCCGTGGTTCCTTGCCTCTGGATTACAGCCTGTTGGGTTCGAGAACACTCTTGAGATTGGTTGACATTCACCCTTAAACTTACATTCAATTAGTTTACCCATATAGATACCTTTTAAGACACTTATATGCATTTCGTGTTCACTATACCTACACTACACGGCTATACTATACTATGCTCATATTACTTTGCCATGATATATATAGAACTGCATGTTAAATAGAATTGTCAGGCTTACATTAAATGACATGTTTAAACACCATATCTCATAGTCCATTGTTTCGTGATATCCATTTTTCTTTGTCATTATACTTTTATCCTTCACACATTTTTTTCTTGGGTATATACCGAGCGAATGTTCGCTGACGGACATTCCACCTATCTTTGTTTCTTGGAATATTTGTCAGATACTGTGGAGACTGAGGAGGTGGACACTACATAGGAGGAGCACGATCAGATCACGACTCGGGCCTAGATTAGTTATCATTTTCTTTCAGTTTATGTATGTCACCTGTTTAGGCATTTCTTTTCTTGTATTTTCTTTCAGTTGAACTAATGTATTGTAAATGTATCAAGTTGAATGTAAATAAAGTTGTTGAAGTTTAAATCTCAAGTTAATTCCTTGTCATTTTATATTGATCAATTACGCTTAACGTATTTATTCCAGGAAATGACCTTCCCGAAATAAAAACGTCGCGGGCCTCGTCACGTACCTGCTACCGTTTTTTGGGAAGTGGAGCGTGACAGGTTTTGTTGATGGCCCATGCAGGTCAATTCTGCATGAAATCGTAAGCAATATATCACAAGAAATATGAAATTCAACAATTTTACATTCCTTGCAATTCAATTTCCGTTGAATCTATCATAATCTTTCTTCTCTATCTAAGGTGATGGATTCTCCTAACAACACTAACACCAACGTCAATGGAAGTACACCACTACCACCTACCCTTACCATTCTACCACCTCCACTTACCGTAGCCGCTCCACTCACAGAACAGACGATATTTCTGGAGGCTATAAAAAGCCTACTTGAAGGTCAGCAGGCTCAAGGCACGATTTTGCTATAGCAGACTGCTCTTCTTCAATAGAGTTTCATCCGCTCTGAAGAAGAAGTACTGAGAGTGAAACAATTTCGATCATTACACCCGAAAAACTTCTAAGGGAAAGAGAAACCGCTTGAAGCCGAGGAATGGGCTCAAAGCATAGAAGATGACCTAGCAGTAGCCCGAGTTCCAGAAGCGGCGTGGGTCAGAATAGCAAAACTCTAACTTACTGACAATGCCAGAATCTGGTGGAAAGCTGAAGAGAGCCATCTTGAACAGCCGATCGAGTGGAAGATTTTCCGTGATCTCTTCGACGCCAAGTATTTTCCGGAAACCGTACACTTCGAGATGGAACAGAAGTTCATTCACCTGCAACAAGGATCCATATGGGATAAGTCGGTGGATGAATATGATGCCAAATTCACCATGCTCGGCAAATTCGCTACCCATCTAATTCCTACTGCCAAAATCAGAGCCAGACGCTTCCAGCAAGGATTGACCCTAAGATCTAGGCTGCCTTAGCAACGGGAGAATACATAACACATGAAGCAGCTTTGAAGTCAGCCCGTCGCTATGAAGCTGTCATTAAGAAAAAGGGAAGGCCACAGTTGGTCGGTACGAAACGTCCCGCTAACCAGATTACTGGAGGAGCCTCTTCTAAGTTAACTCTCCCAGCGCCATCTATGAGGCCAAGAGGATCATTTTCCGTGACTGAACCAAACTTGTGTATCTATTGTAAAAGGACCAAACACCAGGTCAAGGATTGCCATCGAGAAAATGGTCTTTGTTTGATATATGGATCATCCTCACACACTGTAGGAACTTGCCCTTACAACCGAACTTGCCCATCCCCCGCAACTAGACCAGCTATTCAAGCTCCACCTACTAGTTTAGCCCTTCCTGCACTACCTCTGGGCGGACCACCTTTATCTCGTCAGCCATCGATGTACCAGCAAGCACAGAGAAATGTGTCGAGATGTCAGGCTTTCACTTTGGCGACCGTAGAGGCTGAAACCATAGGTCAAGATAACACTGGTGACTCTCCACCCATCTTCTTCAGCCTTTTTAAATTCTTGTATCCTTTTGTTCTTTGATCTACCCGAACTTTTTCACGCACTTTCGGTACGATATTAATAGTTCCTTCACCACTGCTTTAACCAAATTTTTTCTTGAATCGGTTATAACATCCCTCTTGTATAAATTTCGAGGACGAAATTTTTCTAAGGTGGATAGGATGTAACGACCCTAAAAGTCCTATACATTTTTATTGATCCAATGTTATTAAAAGAGTGTATTTCTGTTCTTGTTTCAAGTTATAAGTCATTTTTGATAACTTATGTACAAGAAACTCTTCATAGCTCACTGGTTAATCCTTTCCTTTACTGTCCCATAGCCTGCAAATTTGAATCCCTTCAGTTCCAATTATTTTAATATTTTTCTTTTTAATTTTTTTCCAGAAGCCCAAGAGTTGCACGTGCATTACACGAAGAAACGAAGAGTTGAAAATAAATCAAACAATAAAAACGAGACATAAATACCCAGATGAATGCACTACACGAACCTGGAGACCAACCCTTACTTTTGGACCGCCAGTTTTCCCATTTTGACCGCTACCGGCGGGTGGTTTTTGCCTTAAAGTCCTCATTCTTTGCCCGTGCATCCCTTCAGCTCCTCACTACTCTTTTTTCTTATTTGATTTTCCTACAACATCTACCCTTTTACACTTACTTTTAATACATTTTATTATCTTTTTAATTTTCTCTACACCTATATTTACTCGTATAAATACCTAGCTTTTCTCCTTAGTACTCTCCTAGATTATTATGAAAATACCATTCAAAAATTCTAACTCTCAAGTACCCTTAAGTTCGTCTCTCTTAAGATCATGGTGAAGGCAAGCTCTCGAAATCAAAGCACTCAAAAATCATTCTAAGATTTCTCCACTGCTATAAAACTCGCATAGGGGACGTCGGTAGATGAAACCCACTCTCTTAGTTGCAATCTCGGTCTCGGTTCTACCAACTGAGGCATCTACTCTTTCTTCTCGTTCTAGTACGAAAGCGCAACCGTAAGTCCTCTCATCCTCTTTTCTTTTCCCTCTTGTATACTCTCTTCTATTTTTTTCACGTCGCCACTCCGCATCACTTGCAACTACGCTAAATCCTCCATCTACTTTTCCCTCTTTTTGCTCCTCCTATTATATCGACGTGAAAGAATACAGTATTATAAGCAAAGTTTAAATTTATATATACATACATACATACATACATACATACATACATACACATATATATATATATATATATATATATATATATATATATATATATATATATTCATTGTAATTCGACATGTTCATTATAAATTTTCATGATATGATATCAAGGAAATATGAATTTACAACTGTATCCATGTCTCACAATTTTAATATGATGTTTATTATGTTAAATAATATGTAGATTACAAATAACGAATAAATACCATGAACTAAATTAACCTTTATATCGATACATAGAAATATATACCTCTACTCACGGGGTAATGACCTACCCTATCACATACACTATGGTTTCATAGCACGGAGTTTTTAGATATATAGTTTATTTAAAGAATAAGTTTTACATTAAAATACCACATTTTTCAAAACGGCTTTCTTTTATCGATATTTTTAAATCCATTGCAATTGCGCCTCTACAACCCTTTTAGAGGAACCCATCTATGGATGGTGTGGGTTATCGCACGTTCTTGGGATAGTAAAGTGAGATACAAAGCTCCTCACGGAGAATTCGGTCTCGAAAGGAAATAAAAAAACGGTTTTTTCATAAATATGACTTTTCTAAACAGAACTAAATTTTGGAAAATTATAAAAAATTATGAATCCGTATTTTCAATAAAAACATATTATGAAACTATAATTTTAAAATGAAAGATTAGAATTTTAATAAAATACCAACAAGTTTCCAAAAGTAGTAGTTTTCATAAAAAATACCATAAATTTTCAAAAGCTGGGTTTTATCACTAAAACACCACAACAATTAAAATACATATTCATAAAAATTCTAAATATTATAAATCACCCTCGAGACTTATTTTAAACAATATTAACATATTTTTCACAAAACCCCTTCGAGAAATGCAAATAATATAAATACAATGTAATCAACAATAATAAATATTTAAAGATTCTAGTTAATATAGGCTTAAGCGATATCATTTCTCTTGAGCCCCGGGGAGACAGAGAAAGTGAGTTCTTGCCTATTCAGGTTAGACAAGTTTAACGGAGTTATCAATGGCAATTGTCTTGAAAAAATACACAAATCCAGTCGTCCATGTGCAGCAGTTGTCCGATTACTCCCGAACTTAAGAAATTCAAGAGCTAAATCCTTTCATAAAATATTTACTCTAACCTGAATACAAACTCAACCAGGACCCAAACTTTAACATAAACTTTAACCCTTGATCATGAACGAGAACACTTCAACTTGAATATCCCTAAATTTGAATACTAGAATACTATGACTTAACATGAACTTAATATGAATACCAGAACACAATGGCTTCTATTGAAACCGACTTGATTCGAACCATGAATACAACTTTACTTGAATACATGAATACTTGATATTGACATGAACTCAATCTTGCAACTTGATTTAGTCATGGATTCAAGCAAGACTGATAATTTTAACTGTAATTTAGAATACACGAGGTGTTGGGATAGTTCATGTGTGAATCCAACAAAATCTCAGGAGTCTTCCTAGATCATGAATCCATGTCTACAAACACAAGCAAGCTATCATGAGGGCCTGTGTTTCCTTGCTCAACACTAGGTTGAAGTCCCGTTACTAACACTTGATTTGGGTCCGTAGTTCCTTACCCCTGAATTAAATCCTGTTGGGTTTGAGAACACTCTTGAGATTGGTTGACATTCACTCTTAAACTTATGTTAAATTAGTTTACCCATGTAGAGACCTTTTAGGACACTTACATGCACTTCATGTTCACTATAGCTACACTACATAGCCATGCTATACTATGCTCATATTACTATGCAATGATATATATAGAACTGCATGTTAAATAAAATTGTCAGGCTTACATTAAATGACATGTTTAAACACCATATCTCATAAGTCTATTGCTTCATGATATCCATTTTTCTTTGTCATTATACTTTTATCCTTCACACCTTTTTTCTTGGGGACTTACCGAGCGAAAGTTCTATAAGTCGATGTCGCGCATCCCATGTGTTCGTGGGGAGGCGGAATTTGCAAAAAGAGCTTTTACGGGCTTCGCTACACCGACTAGAACCAAGGATCGACCATAAAGCCTAGCTAGCAAACTACATGAGGTTTAATTACTTTGATACGAAATTATACCTCACGATTCAAGTCTTTCGGGTCTTCATCGCTGTCCTCCACTCGTCGTCGGCTCCAAGGATCGTAACGGATCGTAGAAACCTCGACGGCCTTCTCGAGTCAAAGACGATCCACCCGAGAATCTATAGTCCGGGCTCCTACCTCAAATCCGAGATAACTACAGCTTATAGTTCACTAAACTAGATGTCCTAGAGGGTGTAGAGTGTGAAGATGGAGTGTTTTGTCTCTTGGAATCCTAGGATTCTCAACATATGAGAGCTTTTAGGGTTTTTAATTGAGAGGAAGAAGAAGAGATGTAACGCCACATGCCCCAGTACAGATGGTATTGTCCGCTCTGGACGAAACCGCACGGTTTTTCCCTTCAGAGCAAACCAAACCCGACCAGGGGCCACTTCCCACGAGGCCACCCATCCCAAAACTTCCCTGGCCCGAGCACACTTAACTATGGAGTTCTCAAGTTCCTGTAGTTCCGGTTCACTTAAAAGGCGCCTCTATAATTGAGGGTGGTATCATTATATTTATAATGCAGTCCGGTCCTCTTTTGGAATTTGTTCCGAAGATTCCCCATTGTTCTAAAGTGGGTCCCACATACTCTAGAGGTGGCCCCTACAGATTCAAGAGGTAGCACCCGCCCTCTTGGTATGATAATTTGCATGGCACTTTGTTCTGTGTGGCACTTTGCTCCGTGAACAAGAACCGGGTCCCGACATTCTCCCCACCTTTGAATAATGGTTCGTTCTCGAACTACAGACCTACTACTGAGGGACCTGCATGGACCACCATAAATGTAACGCTCCATGCCCCAGTACAGATGGTATTGTCCGCTTTGGCCGAAACCGCACGGTTTTTCCTTTTAGAGCGAACCAGACCCGACCAGGGGCCACTTCCCAGGAGGTTACCCATCCCAAGACTTCCCTGGCCCAAGCACACTTAACTACAGAGTTCTCAAGCTCCTGTAGTTCCGGTTCACTTAAAAGGCGTCTCTGTAATTGAGGGTGGTGTCATTATATTTATAATGCAGTCCGGTCTTCTTTCGGAATGTGTTTCGAAGATTCCCCATTGTTTTAAAGTGGGTCCCACGGGCTCTAGAGGTGGCCCTCATAGATTCAAGAGGTGGCCCCTGCCCTCTTGGTATGACAATTGGCATGGCACTTTGTTCTGTGTGGCACTTTGCTCCATGAACAAGAACCGGGTTCCGACAAGAGAGCTCACTTGAGGAAAGAGAAAATGGTTTTTGATAATGATAATAGAAAATGAGATGGCTCACTTGATATGACTACAAGCATGGCATGAAAATATCTCACCCAAAATATCTAGTGCCACAAAATATCTCATAAGAAATATCTAGTCAAAGAGTCAAACCAAGTCAAATGGTCAAACCAAGTCAAATGGTCCAAACAAGTAGCCATGCCACAATTATCATTTACAAATATAACAAATACTTTCCCCCACCTCATAATTGTTTTAATCAAGTCAATGGTAAAAATCCTAATGAGGTGTCTCCTTCTGTGCCCCTCTCATCCATATATACATACCCACATCCATGTTCCAAGAAACACGAATACAAAGAGACGAAACTGATCCATCAATATAATACTAGGATCCGGCTTAAACCAAAGCCCACTAGTATTATCCGCCCGAACATAATATGCGCACAAGTGCACGTACATGATCGAAGCCCAGCCGTAAAACCATACGGCCTCTACATCTCGCCCGATGCAGGAAAACTTTCTATGTGGGCCTCTAAAGACTCAACACTATCGCAGACCGAAGGTCTCGAATAGCCTCTCGAACACTGTCTGAGAGATGGCCTCTGTGAGTGGATCTACAGTGTTGTTCTCCGTATCTACTCTCCTCACCTCGATCTCCTGGGATCAACGATCTCCCTGATCAGGTGGTACCGCCTCAAGATCTTTCTGGATTTCTGATGAGACCTGGGTTCCTTCCCTAAAGCTATAGCGACGTATGTTGTCACAATACTAAAGTATTGGACCAAAAAATGGAAGGAACCTCCAGAAATTCAGTTAAGAACTTCCATATCCAGATTGCCTCTTTTGCGGCGTCTCATGCAGCGAACTACTCCGTTTCCATCGTCGTGTTTGCAACGGTGTCCTGCTTAGAGATCTTCCAACAGACCGCCCCTCCACTGAGGGTAAAGCCATAACCCAATATAGACTTGGAGTCATTCTTATCACTCTACAAGCTTGAGTTAGCAAAGGCCTCGATCTGGAAGTCCTTTTCCGTCATACACCAAGAACATCTCCTTAGTCCTTCGCAGGTACTTGAGAATGTTCTTTACTGCTTCCCAGTGCTTCTCCCGTGGATTTGACTGATACCGGCTTACCACGCTAAGTGCGTATGCAACATCTGATCTAGTACACAACATCGCATACATTACATAGTCTACCTCAGAAGCGTAGGGTATAATCGACGTGCGAGCCCTTTCCAAATCAGTCTTAGAAGACATCTTTTTGGAGAGGGTGATTCCATGACAAGCCGGTAGACTACCGCGCTTAGAATCGTCCATACTAAATATTTTCAATATGGTGTTATTGTACCTTGACTGTGAAAGTCCCACCATCCTCATTGATCTATCACGATAGATCTGGATCCCCAGAATGTAGTTGGTATCACCGAAATCTTTCATGGAGAACCTCTGTGACAAGAATCCTTTGACTGATTGTAGCATAAGAATTTCATTTCCTATCAAGAGAATGTCATCCACGTACTCAACGAAGAATTCCACAGTTCTTGCTTCAATTTTACTATAAATGCATGGTTCATCTGGATTTTTGATAAAGTCGAATTCTTTGACTGTCTCAATAAAAACAGATGTTCCAATTCCGCGATGCCTGCTTTAGTCCATAAATGGACTTAAGCAATTTGCACACTGTCCCGCTGCTCCCACTCTAATTGAAACCTTCTGGCTGATCCATATAGACGCACTCTTCCAAATCACCATTTAGAAAAGCCGTCTCTACGACCATCTGCCGGATTTCAAAATCTTGGAATACAGCAATGGAAAGAAGGATCTGAATGGATTTGAGCATAGACAGTGGAGAAAATGTTTCATCATGGTCCAAACCAGGTCTTTGACGAAAACCTTTTGCAACAAGTCTAGCCTTCTAGGTTTCAATCTATCTATCTACACCAATCTTCTTTCTGAAGATCCATTTGCATCCTATGGGTTTTACCCCTTCTGGAGCAATATTCAAAGTGCATACTTTGTTGGTGTACATAGACTCCATTTCGGTCCGCATTGCATCCATCTATTTTACCAAGTCACCGCTTTGAATAGCTTACTGGAAGCTAGTTGGCTCATCATTGTTAATGATGCAATCCTCTCGATCCCCGTCTATGAAAAAACTGTAGTATCTCTCGGGCGGATGAGACTGCCTACTAATCCTGCGGATTGGCGTAGGGATGTCCGGTTCTTTTGAAACCTCTGGTTCTACTATAATTTCAGTAATAGTTTGTGGTTCTGGAATTTCTCCCAGTTCTATTGCGCTCCCACTATTTCTTTTTACAAAAAATTGATTTTCTAAATAGTGGACATGACGAGGAATAAAAACCTTTTGTTCCTCTGCGTAATAGGAAAGATACCCCTTGAAATTCTTTGGATATCCCACAAACATATACAGTACTGAGCGTGCCTCGAGCTTGTCCATATACTGCTTTTCAACAAAATCTGGATATCCCTATACCTTCAGATACTGAAGATAGGGTTTCTTCCCACTCCACATCTGATATGGTGTGGTAGGCACAGTCTTGGTAGGAACCTTATTCAAAATATATGCAGTTGATTCTAGTGCATAACTTCAGAAAGATCGCGGCAACTCAGCGTTACTCATCATGGAACGAACAATATCCAATAGGATTCTGTTCCGCCTTTCGTATACACGTTTGTGTTGTGGTGTGTATGGAGGAGTAAGCTGAGAGAGAATTTTATTATCTTATAAGTAATCCAGGAACTCAGAAATTTAAGTATTCATCACGTCAATCAGATCTCAGTGTCTTGATAGTTTTGCCTGTTTGTTTTTCCACTTTATTCTTATATTCCAGGGATTTTTCAAAGGGTTCGGATTTCTGCTTTCACAAGACCACATGTTCTAACCTAGAGAAATTATCCGTAAAAGTAATGAAATAGGAATGACCACTTCGTGCATATATAGATATTGGACTACACACGTCGCTGTGTATGAGTCCCAAGGGCTCACTCATTCTTACTCCGTGTCTAGTGAATGGAGTCTTTGTCATCTTTCCTATGAGACAAGACTGACAAGTTGCATAAGACCGATATTCGAACAGATCCAAATATCTCTCTCTATGTAACTTCGACAACCGTGTTTCATTGATGTGACCCTGTCTACACTGCCATAAGAAAGTTTTATTTAATTCTGGAGACTTTCTTTTAAGCGTGTTCTGGACGTTTGAAAACCTGAGTTTGATTCAATATATATTGTTCTCTAGTGTACCTGACCCAATCAAACTTTGATTTAGGTGGATATGAACCACATCGCTTACATACTAGACTTGGTACACACAAACAGTTACGTAGAATCAATATCTGCCCAATTGTCAATTCTAGGTGATATACCCTATGGATACAGCATCCACGCTCATTCCGTTAGCAACCCTGAGAGTCATATCACCTGCCCTGATAACTCTACGGTTTCTCAAAACCTGTAATGAATTACAAATATGAGATCGTGATCCAGTATCTTGTACCCAGGAAGTAAAGTTAATTGACAGACTGTTTTCAATCACTAACACACCCGAAGTCGAAACCACAACATGCTTCCGATCCTGGATTCTGGCTTTCCAAGACCTGCATCCCTTCTGCCAATGCCCTTTCCAATAACAATAGGAACATCCCTCCTTCCTTACTATTAACCCTGAAACTTTTGTCCTTCCCTTTTCTTCTACCTTACCGACACCGTCTATCGGCTTTGTGGTGGTCTTCTTCTTCTCACCCTTGGCATCCGCCTTAGATCCAGAAGAGGAAGATTTCCCAATAAGCAGAGAGGGTGTCTCCCTGGTTTCCTTCAGGGTGCCCTCAACTGGAAGTATAACTTTCTTCCCCTGGGCGTAAGTAGGAGGTAGGGACTATAGAATCAAGTCGGCATATGACTCGTTCTCCAACAAGGTCTCCAGGTCCGTGATCTTTTTAATATAGCTAATCATTATAGGGACATGGTCCCCTACAGATGATCCGACAGCCAATCTCGCTTGAAGCAATTCCTTCAAGGTATTATATCTTGAGATACGAGATTGCTCTCCATATAAAACATTGTTATAGAGGAAGATGGAAACTAAGTCCATCTTCTCATGCTGCCTCTGGCATACACCATTAACTGAGGCCAACATGAAGCACTTGGCATTCGCACTGTCCTTTTCCCTTATCTTACGGATATCCTTATCTGCGACGGTGGAAATAGGACCTGGGACGGCGGGGCTTGAGTAGTAATGAGGTGGTCCAGCTTGTCATAGGTAATGGACATTTGGACAAACCTTTGTCTGTCATTATAGTATAACTCAGTCATTTTATTATCTATCTGTAACCTAATCTGGTTACCTGGTCACTGCAATTAGGAGAAAGAAAAGAATACACTCAACATGATACTCTTGCAAGTTTAGATTGGTTTTTAATTTATCTAAACAAGATGGCTCCCACTGTTTCTCGAATCCTTCCTTAAACCATAAAAGAAGAATTAGTCAAGATTAATCTCACCCTACAATACTTGCTTAACCGTTCAGCCAGGCTAGTGTCGGTACTTCGAGGGAGGTTTTACGACGCTTTCATGAAGTTCCTTAATTAAATAAGCTCTTTTCCCTGGAGGCGTAGCCCCGCTAACACTGTTCTAGACACCTACTTGGTTTATAGCATTCATCGTTAAGTGAAGAATGTCCCGGGGAGTAGCGGATACTCACAGTAGGATCGGCATCCAAATATCATTGTGTGATAATCCTGAAGGAATCCTACCAACATTATCACACTCCAAATGGTTTGCAGCAATAGCAAGTTTCAGTTTCTTTAGAAACCCCCGATGTGGATTTTTTCCCCATGCTCTTATGACCTTGACGAAGGTCAACAAATCATAAGTTGCATGTCAAGTTCTACCCATCATTGTCCAGGTTAATTTGAACCCACCCGTATATACCCTTGACGAAGGGCAATAAGGTAATACGACTGTCCCAAACCAACGCATCTATCTATGCTATATATGAACACCCAGCAGCTACCAATCATAATGCCTTGACGAAGGTCAACAAACATAGCTTGAATATTATTGAATATTCATATGAATTGACGGAGGGCTACGGATGGTTTTGGTGAAACCATGAATGTAGTGAACTTGATACAATCGAATGAACCTGATAGCTTTTAAAAGGAGTGGTTTAAGCTCCGCATTTAAAAATCTCCTGTTTTAAAATAACCGAGTGGTTTTTAAAATTTGTTCCAACGATTCAGCTTTGGTTTGTTTGCTTTGCATTAATGTAACATAGTCCCATCAATTAACTTACCATTGCAGAAAACAACGAAAATACAACTTACACTTATGCCATCTGTATTCGCCACGAGGCCCCGCCATAACCTGTTAGGTTACTTAACTAACGACAGAGCGGGGGCGGACTAGCGTTGATGCAAAACATAAGCAACGTCTATTATATAATATATATATATAATAATATCCATTCGTTTGACGCAATGATAGGCATTCCAGATCATAAATGAACACATTGGATATACTAGGAATTCCGCGTTTCGTTTGAGCCTGTAACGAAAGACGGATTCCACGGTCGTGATGAATAGCCAAACCCCACCCTAGACTCTTACGGGTGTGGCCAATGTTCATGTCATAATTTTGCATTATTATATTCCCCATTCTTATTCATTTTACAAATAAACAGGTGATTTTGACCCATGTCTGCTACATAGTTGCAGGTTACAGGTTCTCAGAACAAAAACAGTGAAAAAGATGAAAAGACGATACAAAAGTGAGACTATGACCAACAAATGGAAGAATCTTGATCAAGCTTACAGTTTGTAGAATAAACAACGATCAAAAAAAAAGTTCACAGAGTACAAAGGCAGTGCAAGGTTCAAAACTTCAACACGAAGCAAGCGGTAAAAGTCCACGACTTTATTCACTGTAGAAATCTGGAAGAAATCTAGAAAACGCTCTGAGAAACCAACTAAGGATAACAGAAGAAAATAGCAACAGACAGAAGACCAGAGAATTTGAGCCCAAGTCCCCACTATTTTGCCGCGGAACCGCGGCCAAACATGGGTTTTGGCCGCGGATCCGCGGCCATATAGTGCCCGTGTCGGTGGAAAATTGTAAGCTGGCGGCGCGTTGACTAGTCTTCTTTAGGGGTAAAATTGTAAAAGCAGATGTGCGTCGATTGTAACCCAAGGGTTTTTATATTCTATAAATAGAAACCCTAAAACCTTTTTTTAGGTTATGCCTCTTCTTGTGCCTCATTTCATTTTATCAAAATTCAGATCTGTAAATTTCTGCAATGTATGAAGAGAGTATCAAATAAAGTAAGTAGTTTTTTTATTTTCATGCCCTAGGTAATTTCTTTCCCTCCCTAATATAGATTTTTCATTATCTGCCCTAGTTAGATAGTTAGAAAATGTTTTTCAATTCCCTAATGAGTGAGTAGTCTCCTCGCTTGTTAGGGTTATATTTGGGGAAGGCTTGAGAGATGAAGATCTCTCACCCCTTTCTTGCCCATTACACGTTTTTATAGGACTCCATGTATACATGCACACACCGCTCCCTACGGCACCCTATCCCATGAGGTAGCGGTGATACCGTAGTATGAATGACCAGTTGAGCGTGTTTTCCATGGAGGTTAGCGTAAGAATTAAGAAAGGAAGAACAAGAACCTAAAGGAAGAAACATCGTTTCTTCCCGATGGTACTAATCCACTTTATTAATTATTACCATAACACCTCATAGATCTTAAATAGGGCATAGAAAGCGGTGAGGAATATTGACTTTCCAAACTTAACCTAAACCTAACCCTAGCAAGATTTTAGTCTAGATCAACTTAGTTTTTAGATTTAATCAATCCGACACCAATCGGAATTAACTCGTTAGAACAAATCGAGAATACACAAAATCCCTGTGGACCGACCCGTACTCACCGGCTAGCTACCAAGCGATGCCGTTCTTGATTGCGGTTATAAATTATTCTTTGAGACAACAAATGGCGCCATTGCCGGGGATGGCGTAGTATTTTCCTTTTGTAATTTCGGGTTACTATAAAAAAAATTCATAAAAACTGAAAAATTAAAATATATAAAAATTTTATCATCTTGTTATTTTGTGAAGGGTATTTTTGTGTGAATTTTGCAGGATCGATGAACAAATTCAGATCTAAAAATCCAAAGAGCAAAACAGAAAACGGCAGATTTGAACAACATAGGAAAATAATAACAGAGAAGCAGAAAAATTCTCGGGACCTTAACCAATCACTAGGCCGCGGAACCGCGGCGAGGAGGGGCATTTGGCGGCGGAAGCGTGGTGCGTTGCTGACGTCAGCAAGAAAAATTTCCTCTGTAAGCCTTCTTTTCTTCTCTGTAACCCCATAAACTCCTCTGAAAAATTTTCCTGCAGGGTTCTTTGCGCCAAAAATCTCTTCCCCTTCTCAATAACTTGATCTTGTGCAGGATTTTTTGCGCCACGCTTAAAAAAAATTGTTTGCAAGTGATTGTTTTACTGCTTTGCATAATTTAAACTGACTTTAAGGGGCTTGAAACCAATCCAGATTGGATGGGGATTTCATCACCCTTCCCAGGACCCCAGAAATCACATAAGGCATATTGTATTGACCATCATTTAATTAAAAAAGATTAGACTCAGCCCTAAGGACTTCGCGCTCAATAGGACAGAGGAATAGTTGTAGGCATCGACCGTTGATCCTAACCTGACTTTGTGGTGTCTAGGCAAGTGTGTCTAAGGCAAGTGGTAACTTAATTAGGCCCACTACTTACGTAGTGGAGAACCTCCCACCTAACTGGCACTTACCTGGCCACAATTGGCGGTGAAGAGGCGGTTTGAGGTCCTATTTCTTGCCCTTTGGAACAGTTAGGAGCTGTCTAATTGACCTAGGTGACCCTAGATCTAGGCCTGATTGTGCATTTGTGGTTGATTAAATGTGTGTCTAAGACTTTTATCGAAAATGATTTTTGCAAAAAGCTCCATAAAAAGAAAGAAGAAAACACAAAAAGAAAAAAAATTTAACAAAAACTTGCAACTTGTCGCTAAGAAATCCTTGCACCCCACATTCTTTTTCTTCTTCTTCTTCTTCTTACGTCATGGGTACCCCACCTCAAAAAACTCTTGCCGAACTTTGGTACCCTCATCCAAACATTACTTCCTACGCGAATTGTTTTGGTCGAATTACGGACAACCCCTCCATACCCAAAATTTCTTTGAAAGATCGAATAGAAGCGTCTAGGAGAAACAGTTTGACTCCATAATCCACTTTGTATCAATCATTTCAACCTTCACCACCCTCTTACGTTGATACCCCTTTTTTGAGTCCTGTTGTAACTCTGAAACCCATGTCTATCGCTGAACATATTGAAAAATCTCGTAACCGATCTTTCACTCCTTTCAACACTTCTAGTTCTTGGGATCAACAAGTTTATTCACCTTTTTATCCAAATATTGATCCTACTCCTATCCAACCATTCAATTCCTACCAGTCCTACCTGACTTTCACACCTTCCCTAGACATTGCTTCTACACAGCCATTTGGGAGTTTCCAAAATCCAAACAATTTTGAATCTTTTACTGAAACCCCTTCACACTCCATGTCTAGTCTGGAACAGTCATTGGAAGCTTATATGGTAAAGACAAACCAAATGATGAGGAATGTGGATGCGTCCATGGCCGCCTTTATACAACCTAGTGAACCGGTAGCTAGTTTCAACCAAGCTCCAAATTTTCCAATGTATGATGAGGCGGTTGGACAGAGTAAGAATTTGAGTGGTGAGGTGAGTTCTACACACTTCCAAATCAAACCTACCCTTCCTCAATTAAATCCCACAACTCCAGTTTTCAAACAAGTGTCCCAAATGATTCACCAGTTGAAGATAAAACGTTTAATGAGTTGTGCGACTTTGTAGTGCTTGATTTGCCAGATTGTGAAGAGCCCTTTTCGAGTGAACCCAAACCTAATTCTTTCGATCTTTACACCTCTAATCTAGAACCTGAATTGATAAATATCTATGCTTTTGATGAGGTGTCCAAAAAAATTAATTTTCACCTGATTGAGGATATTGACGCCGGGAATATTTTGGATGATGAACTCGTAAATTTAACTGAAATTTTATCTCCAATTCATCATCCCGAGTCATTAAATGTTTTTCCCGAACTTCATATGCGTCTTGATTTTGTTGATAATTGCATGGATGAGATAACTTTTGAGGAGAATTATGAGGAGAGTATTGAGGAGAGTATTAAGGATAGTATTGAGGATGAACCAGTTTTGTTTGATGTGTCGGATTTTCCAATTCATCCTCCTGAACCTTTAACTGTTATACTTCCTAAATCCCCCCCTCTTTTCCATCGTTCCGACCACGCAAAATATTACGCTTGAGGACTGTGAGCTTGAAAAATTTCTGTTCGATCACAGCAGTTTGGACGTCACTAGTGCGTTCCTCTTTGAATCTGACACAGTTCTTACAGACGATAATGACTACGAGTGTATCACTTTTTCGGACGATTTTGAAGACTCACCGCCCGAGTTTGAGTCCTTTGAATTTTCAGATGAGTTAGTTGAACCATCAGACTCGGTTGCTTACAGTCATTTCGAACCATTGATGGAATCCTTCAAGTTCGAGACAGATTACTTAGGTGAGAATAAGACTATCCCTAAATCACTCCCTTTCGTCCTTCCTATTGTTTCGATCACGCAAGAATCCGTCGCGTTTCCATTTCCAATGGATGGTTTACCAAGTTCAACGTACCCATGTTTTCTTACGAATCTTGAGAGATTTGACCCCATTTCTCGACGGGTTGATAAATTAGCACAATAGCTTTTAACACATCGGTCATCACAAATTGTGCTAATTTATTCACTCAATTTACACCCTCAAGTTCGTACTACATTTCTTTCTCTTTTCTACCATTCTTCTCCTCCACCGAGACCATATTCCACCCTTCTTCCCATACGGTCTCGTGTGTTTCTCAACTCCTTTCTCTACACTCCATTCTTTCACCAACCCTACCATTATCATGACAGAATTTTTGAATGGTTGGGGCTAACCTTTGGCCTGTGTAAGGCCTTGTATAGTTTGATTTTTCTCCTCCCTAACTCTGAACTTTAACGCTTAAAACAGTGGAAACACTGTCTCACTTAAGTTTGGGGGGGACCTTTTTGTATATATTTTGTTTTTTTTTTGTTTTTTTAAAAACCCATAAAAATTATAAAAAAAACTATAAATAAATAAACAGGGGAGTGCCGACATTTTTGACCCTCTTGATGTGACATGACAGTGAGGACACTGTCAAGTTTAAGTTTGGGGGTGTGCTCGGTAAACTTTCTTCCTTCGCATTCATATGTATATTTTTGCATTTGCATACTTATTTTAAAACCCATAAAAACTGAAAAATTTCAAAAATTATAAAAATTGAAACATTCAATTTTGGCCATATTTGACTTAAGTTTGACATGATGGTTAACTAGCTAGGAACAACTAGATCCTAGACTTAGTAAATTAAAAACCCTAAAAATAACCTTTCTTAAAATTTAACGGTAGAAAGTATATGTCTTTGTAGTTTATTTAGAAATAGGCAAATTTCGAGTTGAGTTCTTGGGCTAAGTTAAAACAAGGGAAAAGTATTGATATCTTTATTAAAGTATAACTTTGAAAAATAATTTATAAGCTTAAGTCTAAATTCTGAAAATATATATACCCTACTAATTGCACAAACACGCACCCTGAAACTTGGAATAGTAGAGGAGACCTTGAAATGCTCTTGTCTAAAAAGTCCTTAGTATGAAGAAAAATAAAATAAAAATACAAGTGTGAATACAGAGATAAAAAAATGCACACTGGTTTTTGTAATTACTTAAGGCTTCATTAATAGAAAAAAATATTTAGCGAGGGTGCTTCATCACCTAGTGCCTTAAACCAACTGGTTTGGGAGTCACTGCTAAAAGCCTTAGGAATTACAAGACTAGGAATTACGCTTTAATGTGCAAGCACATTTTGTAATCGGTCGTTGGTACCTCAAGAAGTATTAACGGTCGCATGAAAAATGTGTGAGAAATTTCATCTAAAAAATTTACCAAATGAAAAGTACTTTGGACAATGGACAAGAGTATAATAGCTTGATTTGAATTTCCAAGTGTAGGGGTGACATATACACACACGTAGGGTTATGTGATTGGGATTTAGATAAGAGATATGAATGAAGAATATGACTTATATTTTTAGTAGAGATGATAAAAATTCCTAAGTTGAGATGAAACCCTAGAAGGAAAACTTGAAAGATGCCAAAAGCTAAGTAAATTCACAAGAATATATATAATCTTAAGTTAAATGATAAGGAAGAGTGAAAAATATGGGTGAATAATTTATGAGTCGAAGATAATAGAGTTCTTGTTAGAAAACCTAATTGGAGAATGAAAGTCGATAGGCCAAATTGATAGGATTTTGTGGGTAGTATCCGTTGAAAACTCTCAGGAGACAACACTCCTCCTACTAGGGACACCTAGAGCTTTAACGGCTTGTTGTATGAGCTCAGTGCAATCGCGTTTCCCTGCGAAAGTGAGGCTAGCTCTTTTTTAAGAGTAAACTAGTTTTGCTCGAGGACGAGCAAAAGATAAGTTTGGGGGTATTTGTTCATGTCATAATTTTGCATTATTATATTCCCCATTCTTATTCATTTTACAAATAAATAGGTGATTTTGATCCATGTCTGCTACATAGTTGCAGGTTACAGGTTCTCAGAACAAAAACAGTGAAAAGGATAAAAAGACGATACAAAAGTGAGACTATGACCAACAAATGGAAGAATCTTAATCAAGCCTACAGTTTGGAGAATAAACGACGGTCAATAAACAAGTTCACAGAGTACAAAGGCAGTGCAAAGTTCAAAACTTCAATACGAAGCAAGCGGTAAAAGTCCACGACTTTATTCACTGTGGAAATCTGGAAGAAATCTAGAAAACACTATGAGAAACCAACTAAGGAAAACAGAAGAAAATAGCAACAGACAGAAGACCAGAGAATTTGAGCCCAAGTCCCCACTAAATTGGGTTTTGGCCGCGGATCCGCAGCCATATAGTGCCTGTGTCGGTGGAAAATTGTAAGCTGGCGGCGCATTGACTAGTCTTCTTTAGGGGTAAAATTGTAAAAGCAGATGTGCGTCGATTGTAACCCTAGGGTTTCTATGTTCTGTAAATAGAAACCATAAAATCTTTTTTTAGGTTATGCCTCTTCTTGTGCCTCATTTCATTTTATCAAAATTCAGATCTGTAAATTTCTGCAATGTATGAAGAGAGCATCAAATAAAATAAGTAGTTTTTTTATTTCCATGCCCTAGGTAATTTCTTTCCTGCCCTAGTATAGATTTTTCATTATCTGCCCTAGTTAGATAGTTAGAAAATGTTTTTCAATTCCCTAATGAGTGAGTAGTCTCCTCGCTTGTTAGGGTTAGATTTGGGGAAGGCTTGAGAGATGAAGATCTCTCATCCCTTTCTTGCCCATCACACGTTTTTATAGGACTCCATGCATACATGCACACACCGCTTCCTACGGCACCCTATCCCACGAGGTAGCGGTGATACCGTAGTATAAACGACCAGTTGAGCGTATTTTCCAAGAAGGTTAGCATAAGAATTAAGAAAGGAAGGACAAGAACCTAAAGGAAGAAATATCGTTTCTTCCCGATGGTACTAATCCACTTTATTAATTATTACCATAACACCTCATAGATCTTAAATAGGGCATAGAAAGCGGTGAGCAATATTGACTTTCCAAACTTAACCTAAACCTAACCTTAGTAAGATTTTAGTCTAGATCAACTTAGTATTTAGATTTAATCAACCCGACACCAATCGGAATTAACTCGTTAGAACAAATCGAGAATACACAAAATCCCTGTGGACCGACCCGTACTCACTGGATAGCTACCAAGCGACGCCATTCTTGATTGCGGTTATAAATTATTCTTTGAAACAAAATCAGCCAACTACCCGCCAAATTCCCGAAGTGAAGCAACCTCCCTCAACAATGTGAGTAGGCCACTCGGTACTTCAAGAATCCGGTAATTTGTGCACCCCACCTTGGGTCTATCCTAGGGGCAAAAACAGTAAAAAAAATAATACAACAGTGGCTACAACCTCAACCCGGATGTGCCCCGAAAAAATAATATTACATCAATTCACAAATTTAGATCGAATGAAAGAATGAAAACCCTCATCACACATCCCCGGCTATTCATCCATGACGATCCAACAAGTTCATCTACACAAACCATCACAATATCATCACAGATATGTGCAACCCCGACAAATCAACGTATAGAAATTAGTTGACGTTTCCAAACACATATATACAACACAATGCTTGTAAAGTAACTATAACATTAGAATTCCACCCGTAATTAACAAACTTAACCAATTTTCTAAGACATGAAAATACAGTGAGCTAAAGTTCCAAAACCGATCGTTTTGTGCCAATTCGAAAGTCCGAATCAAAATGAAACGCGCCCGAAACTTTGTGGGAAGTTAGAGCATGAAATTAACTTTGAGTCGAGAGGCCTAGAGGGGGTACCCCACCCTCGAGTCCACCACGAGGTGGCCAGGGGGTGAGGCAGCCCCGAAACTACCTATGGTGGGGCAGTTTTGGGTCCCCACCGCCAGGCCACCTTGTAGTGGTCTTGGGGAGTAGGCCCAGCTATTCGGTCCTACCCAGGGTGTGCATGCTCCACCCCGCGACTTCTCGGTTCAAACCGTGAGCCCGCGGGGTGTGCAAACAACTCAAAACTTCACTTTTGAAAACTGTTTCTATCGGGAGCTTTTGCGCGACAAAAAAAGCGGAATTCTAACATCGCTACAAACTATCTAAGGTTTATGAGAGGCTCTGATACCACTATAAGTCAATGTCATGCACCCCACATGTTCGCGGGGAGGCAGAATTTGCAAAAAATGTTTTTTACGGGTTTCACAACACCGACTAGAACCAAGGATCGACCATAAACCCTAGCTTGCAAACTACATGAGGTTTAACTACTATGATACGAAGTTACACCTCACGATTCAAGTCCTTTGGGTCTTCAACGCTGTCCTCCTCTCGTCGTCGGCTCCAAGGATCGTAACGGATCGTAGCAACCCCGACGGCCGCCTCGAGTCAAAGACGATCCACCCGAGAGTCTATAGTCCGAGCTCCTACCTCAAATACGAGGTAACGACGGCTTCTAGTTCACTGAACTAGAAGTCCTAGAGGGTGTAGAGTATGAAGATGGAGTGCTTTGTCTCTTGGAACCCTAGGATTCTCAACACATAAGTGCTTTTAGGGTTTTTAGTTCAGAGGAAGAAGAAGAAAGCTCACTTGAGGAAAGAGAAAATGGTTTTTGATAATGATAATAGAAAATGAGATGGCTCACTTGATATGTTTACAAGCATGGCAAGAAAATATCTCACCCAAAATATCTAGTGCCACAAAATATCTCACAAGAAATATCTAGTCAAAGAGTCAAACCAATTCAAATGGTCAAACCAAGTCAAGTAGTCAAAACAAGTAGCCATGCCATAATTATCATTTACAAATATAACAAATACTTTTCTCCACCTCATAATTTTTGTAATCAAGTCAATGGTCAAAACCCTAATGAGGTGTCTCCTTCTATGCCCCTCTCATCCGTATATACATACCCGCATCCGTATTCCGAGAAACACGAATACAAAAAGACGAAACTGGTCCATCAATATAATACTAGGATCTAGCTTAAACCAAATCCCACTAGTATTATCCGCTAGAATATCATACGCGCATAAGTGCACGTACGTGATAGCAGCCTTGCCGTAAAACCATACGGCCCCTACATCTTTCGCCTGATGCAGGAAAACTCTCTATGTGGGACTCTAAAGACTTGACACTACGCTGGCAGTGGGTTTAACTACAGACCGCAAGCGGTACTAGCTGCACGTAATGGTCCCCATGTAGATGTCGATAAGAAGGCCATTGAGCTAACTCATCTGAACTCCTACTGAGCCTGAATGTGACAATCTCTGTACAGTCCGGTCTGTTCGTCTAAGAGTATCGCATATCAGGCCTAGGGGACGGTAATCGTTAGACCCCTAATAGCGCAATAAGTCATGTCGGAGAGCAGCCCAATACACCATGAGAAACTACTGGAATACCTACCAGTAAATCTCACTTGCCTTGGCGAAAGACTTTGTGTAATTGCCTTCCGAACACAGCGCGATATCAACCCCCAATACCGGGAAGGATGAATCCTATCTAACCGCCACTGCCTCCAAGTGCTTCAGGACTGCATCCAACTACTAGCTGTTTGCACAACTCGTTTGAGCCGTGGTAGGGTAGTAATCAAAGTACATTGGGAACACACTCGAGGCGAAGTAGCAGTGTCAAGTCGATGGACTAAGCTGCACTGATGTCACCTGGGAACTGCTACCCGACGACAGGTATAATACCCACCAACAGTTCTCGACGATTCCTGTCCAGTGTACCATAACCTAATGATCACCTGCATACTATCTCTACTACGACGTACTGATGGCTGTGGGGCAGACCATCTCCCCTACTAGGATGAGAAGCATATACACCAGTCTACTATGGAGTATCGATGCCCTGTCTCGATAATCCCATGACTAGGGACCTGTATAGGATGTGCTTATAGACTACCCGGCCCCCACTAGTGTGACTGCCATCACAACGCTGGTAATCAATCAAAGATCCTAAAGTCTCTACCAATATGTATAAGCGATATGCTAAGAAAACACATGCACATATTGAGACAGAAACAAACCAGGTAGCATACTACCATTTTGAGTTAGACTGTTACTATATCTGTGTATATCCCAAGCTCCCATTAAGTAATATATAATCCAGTATGATACAATAATGGCCTATAGGGCATATATCACTAACAAGTTCGCTGAAGGGCGTTCCACCCACCTTTGTTTTTTGGAATGTTCATCAGATACTGTGGAGACTGAGGAGGTGGACACCACAAAGGAGGAGCACAATCAGATCGCGACTAAGGCCTAGATTAGATATCCTTTTCTTTCAGTTTATATATACCACCTGTTTAGAAATTTCTTTTCTTGTATTTTCTTTTTCTTTTCTTGTATTTTCTTTCAGTTGAACTGCTATATTGTAAATGTATCAAGTTGAATGTAAATAAAGTTGTTGAAATTTAAATCTCATATTAATTTCTTGTCATTTTATACTGCTCAATTCCTCTTAGTGTATTTATTCCGGAAAATGACCTTCTTAAAATAAATAAGCCGCGGACCTCATCATGTACCTGGTACCTTCATTTTAGAAGCGGGGCGTGACAATACCCATAACTATTGTTGCAATTTCACTAAAATACTCTTAACTACTATTGTTGTAACTTTACACTAAAATACCTTAACACTTAGCCCTAATCCTAATCCTAACCCCTAACCCAAACCCTCCCTAATCCACCCCCCGGCCCTAACCCTCAACCCAAACCCTAACTCTCCCATAGCTACGACATCACCACCAACAAACAACACCCACAAAATCAACACCAACACTAATTAACAACACCCATAACAACTTAACAATAGCAATTGCAGCAACATTTTAATCGAAAACAGAAAATTTAATTTAATTTAGGGAATAATAAAATTAAACCAAAAAAATAAATTCAAACTTACCTCTTCATGATCGGCGGCGACGGGAGAGGAAGGGACTTCGAGTAGCAAGGTGCTGCTGGAGATCAAGAGGCTGGCAACGAGAGGGCCTAGGGCAAAAGAAGAATGTTTTTTGAGATAATGCAATAAAAACTAAAATTAAACAAAAAAATTTATAAATTAACCATGTTTACTTACGTTTATATGACGCCGGCGACCTTCGTCGATGACCTAGAGCCGGCGAGACTTCAATCGACGGTGACGCCGACCTAGGGCTTCGACGACAAGATCAATCGACGGACCAAGGCTTCATTAGGAAAAGGGAGGAGAGGGCTTCGACCAGGCAGCGAGATTTGGGGAGGCGAGATGGCGACCTAGGGCGGGAAATTTTAGGAAAGAAGATAAGGGAGAATTTTAGAGGGGAAATGAAAGGCTCGGAGGAGAAAGGAAAAGATTTGGGTTTTAATCAAGAGTGAGAGGGGCTCTCCTAATATTGGAAATGACCATGGTTTTAACCGTGGCCATATCCCATAAAACCGTGACGAGAAAATGGTCACGATTTGAACCGCGACCAATTTCTCGTTACTATTGCGCCCAATTGTAGTAGTGTGGTTTGACGAATGTGATCCTAATCTACTGCCAACGTATTGATTGAGTTTTTAAAGTATCACGCAGAGCTTTTTCCTACTCAGGCGAAACGATAAAGTGCGCGTATAGGGATACATGCATGAGTTTGATTATATGTGATAATCATACATTTAATAATACTAGCCGATTTGGCATTAAACCGGATTATTAAATCATGTGATGATTTAATTTATATATATCGATATATATATATATATATATATATATATATATATATATATATCGATATATATATATATATATATATGGGATATATATTAATCAAGTATTAAGTTCAAATTATTTTTGTCTCTCATTTGGTATTTGTATTTGATACAAATACGAGTTCATGTATTGGATACATGCACATAGTGTATATTAAATGTTATGATTATTTATATTATAAATGATTTAAACATATATATTCATACACCTCATTTCTTTTTATTACGAAAAAGAAAAAGAATAGGTGGCATTTATAAGATTGTGGAGAAGGGGGATGAATGCTAACACACTCACTTCACTCATTCTTTATGTCATCTTCTCTCTCTCTCTCTCTTCTTCTTCCTTTTTTTTGAAATGAGTAGAGATCTTTTTCATGAGAGAAAATTGTTTTGATCCAAACTACATCACGTAATCAAGTGGATTAGCATCTCACTTGATTAAGTTTCTTCACAAGATTAGTCTTTGGTGGAGATGAATCTTAAAGAAAGGTTTTCTCGATGTGGATCATCTTCAACAAGGAGACCGGCATGCAAGCTTGATCCGGAGGCGGCAGGGTTTAGCTCAGGTCGTTCGCAATTGGGTGGGCACACTGTAAAGGTTGTAGCTTACTAAACTCTTCTTTTGATTTCATGTTTTAGTAATTGTAGTTAATGTAATGATCTTTTGGTTGGTTGTTGATGCTAACTCCATATAAAATTTTGATTTTATAATTCCGCTGTGGTCATAAGTGTTGCGACCCGAATATCGACGAACCATTAGAGGCATCCGGCTGATGCAAAAGCATGAAAGCGATTAGACAGTGTTGATCATTTTGGGGAAGTGCATAGGAATGTACGTCTAGGTTTGTTAACCGACGGATTAATACCTTGCGGACTCATGAGCTCTAGTTGGTCTACGTGGCCGGTCTTGCTTATGCCTTACAATCTGCCTCCTCAGATGTATATGAAGCAACCGTATATGATTCTTTTTTTATTAATCCCTGGAAAATATTCACGTGGCCAGAAAATCGTCGTCTATTTGGAGCCTTTAATTGAAGAGCTGATAGAACTCTGGGAACATGGAGTACAGACATATAATCATACGCCGAGGAGAATTTTAGAACGCGGGTGGCTGTTATTTGGACAATCAACAATTTTCCAGCATACGACATGTTATCTGGATGGTCTACCTATGCGAAGCGTGCATGTGCATCGTGTGTTCTTGATTACAGTGGTTTGCAGTTTAAAACACGTGGTAAGTTTTGCTGCTGGTTTTATCGAAGGTGGCTACCGGCAAATCATCCATAGAGAAAGATGGCAAATAAGTTTGATGGAACAACGGAGAAGGGCGAAGGACCAAAACAGTTGAGAGGGATAAAAAAAATTCAGTAGATATCAGCATGTTAATACCAGCAATGATGTAATCGTTTTAACTCAGATGGTTTCTTGAATAAACAAAAAAAACGGAAGCTGTCCAAAGATAATGAATTGTTGAATGTGTGGAAGAAAAAAAGCATATTATGAAATCTTCCTTATTAGAAATATCTGTTGATTCGACAAAATATTGATGTCATGCATGTAGAGAAGAATGTGTTTGATAATATTTCTGGCACATTGTTACAGGACGGCTCTAAGTCTAAAGATAAGATGAGTGCTTATGAGTGCTTGGAGGAGCTTGGAATCTGACAAGAATTTCATCCGATACTTCATGATTATGGTGTCTATGAATTTGTAATATTTCAGAAAATAGAAAATATTATTTTTGGAATTTAAATGATAAAATAATAAATTTCACGAATATTATACGTGTATAGATTTGAGTTTCCATAGAATGGTCTAATTATATATCTATATTTTGGAAAATAATTGGAAATTAAAATGAATTATTATTTATGGAAACATTTATTTAATATGGGCTTTTCATAAATTATTATATAATTATTTACATACAAGTTTAATGTTAAACTTGATTAGTATTTTCCTAAATATGCATTAAACCAAGTTCATTTTGTTAACCATGTGTTAATGTGCCATGACCCATTACATTTTATTCAATGTATGGTTTTATTTCTATTTTGGTTTGTGTTTTTATTTAAAGACAAGAAAAAGAAAAAGAAAAGAAAAGAGAAAAAGATAATGAGGGGGGACAAAAAGACATGAGAGTATGGGATGAAAGAGGAGTGAGAGGGATGTCATAGCTCCTTAACCATTAGATTTTCTTCTTTCTTCCCCATCTCCTTTGTTCACCTCCTTCTTCTTCTTTTTCTCCACCTCCTCTACCCTCCTCACTACCACCAAAAACATCACCCAAATCAACTCAAAACCACATAAAACCTTCACAAAAAATGTTCCTACCCTCAATCCAAGCTTCATGGCATGATCAAGTTTCAGTTTTGAGCTCATTTGGCTATCTTAGAATTTTCTTAAGTTGCTCCTTTGAGGTAAAACACTCACCTTTCATCAAGTTTTATGTTTCCCAATCTCACAAACTAGTTTAGAGTTTAAAAGTGCTTGTAAGCTTGAAAGTTCTAAAGTGAGATTTAGTGAGTGAAACTTGTAGTAGAAGTGAAGTAGAGGGTGTAGTAAGTGTTTACTACCCTATTAGTGATAGAATCCATAGTCTATATGAGTTTAGAAGTTCCAAACTTGAGTTTAGAATTTTCCGATATCGGATTTTCTTTGACTGTTGATATTCAAATGGAATCTGGAATAATTATGGTATTCTGAAAAAATTTTAAAGACCACAGAGAGATGTTTAGACCAGTAGGAGACCACCGTAGAAGACCGATCCTATAACTCATTACCCTGGCCGCTAAAATATTCACTTTTACCGCAAATTACGAGTCCATGTTGGAATTAGGGTGTGGATTTTGGTCTGTAGCTCACTCACTATATAACTAAGACTATCCTATACGCTAAAAAGTCTAATTTTACCTTAAGAAAAATCTAGAGACGTTTTACTTTATTTCTGTCAATATTTTCCGACTTTTGAAACTTAGTTTTTGGATTTTCTTGATGTGACTAGGTCGTTCGACGTTCGTACATCGATGTCACAGAGTATTTTATTGTTTTAGCACGCGTTGACCGTATGTTCTAACATATGTGCACTTTGCTCATCATATCAGTTTTTAATTTGGATTTTTATGCGATACGATATGCTTTGAATTGTAGGTACAAGCGCGTGAACTTCCAAGATGACGAAGGAGGACAAAGCATCCATCGGGATCTATTGGAGCGAGAATAGTAGGTGAGTAGATGTATATCTATGAGGAAAGTTGGGTGGATAGCGTATAGCAGCCCCGCGACCGTAGTACTAGGATACTAGATATAGTTATATATAGATATATCAGATATGCATACCTACTTTATAGGGTTATTAGAATACTATATGCGATAGTAGTAGACTTAGTAAAAAGATATACCATAGTATTATTTCTTAGCCTATGAGCTATATCTATTTATGAAAATATATAAACATATATAGATATATGATGATATGAGGTGTTATTATATGATATAGTATATGAGGACATGTGATGATATATGATGATAGGAGATGAGATGATCTACGTGACTATAGATCCGTATTATTGATTTGATGATATCGTATGATAGATATTCCATACATGATATGATGAGGATGGATCGCCGACTTATATATCGACTCGAGAAAAGCTTCTTTGAATTCACATAGTAAATATTATGATATGTTTAAAGCCATACCTATTTTCAAAACTAACGAATCATTATACACTTCTAAATGATAACTTCAAGGGGACGCTATGCCTTTTCAAATGGTATCTTTTTAAAAGACATCATAGCCCTATTTTCTAAAAATGATGATTCGTACTGTTTTAAACTACAACTGTATGGCTCATACATAGTTATGTATTATTTTTATATCGTTCGCGTTTACGATTTCTTTATTCTGTTTATGCTCGCGTTACGATTTCTTATTTCAGCATACGCTCGTATTTCCTTCATTTACAATATATATACTATGTTTCATACCCTTATCTTTACGTGACTTCGTTTTCTATGACACACGCACCATTACCGATGATGCACATGTTGCACGTACGTATACTTGTCAGCTCACACACACATCATCAGTAATTGCCATACCACGTACACATTAGAACTCGCTATGTTACCATATCACCTTATAACCTATTAGCATTTTAGTTACTAATTAGTACACAGTACCCATATTATTGTAGATATTGCACTTTCTTTACCTTACTACACGACACGCTCATATGAACACTCTTGCTGTGCATTACAGAATTGTTTTATGCATGTACATATTTTTTTTTATTACTACCACGCTTTATGAGATTCTATTTTCATAAGATTTCTGGATTTAAGAAACCGCGGATATTATTTAAAAACTTGTGATTGTTTTTTAAAAAATGTGGTTTCTCTTGATATGATATTTCGGCGTCAACCATGATATTTCTCGGTGCTGAGCTATGATGATTATCCGAATCGAGATAGGGGGAGAAACCGATTGCGGATACATGGTGGACCCGGTACGGTACCTCGGGGCAAGAAGATCATATAAAAAGGCGTTGAGCTTGGCAGGGAAACACTACCTACCAGTGACAGTACTGGACTCGGCGGATATCCAGCAGATACCGACCGGAGTGATATAAGACAGATGGATATGAGGACCAATCTGATGAGACGATGTCTGAGATATGAGGGCCGATCCGATGAGACGACACCTGAGATATAAGGACGTACGTGTCGATAGTGGACACGGGTTTTATGATGATTTCGAGTGTCGATGCTGGGCTCTCGGAATTTTATGATGATTTGATGTGTCGTTGATGGACACACATTGGATGATACATATATATGATATGGATGACATGGTACTATATATTGACAGGCAAGATATTATTATATTATTATACTTATCTATACACGATCACCTTCGTTACCACACGATATGATAATATTATATCACAATATGACCTAGGAGATCATTATACATTCAATTTCTACCTAATGATGTCTTCTACTCATAAGTTGGCAACTCACCCCGTTGTGCCATAGTTTTCTTGCAGGATCGACCGCTCGGACCGGTAGCGGCTTACTGGCACACTGCTTCTTTTGGGTGATTTGCATTGGTAGGTGGGTTATAGTACAGAGCATAACCACCGTTGTATACCTTTATTTCCTTGTATCTATTTAAAAGCTCCATCAACCAGACTATGTATATTTGGTAGACTTAGAGACCAGTTGTATATTCTTTGGATTTAGAGTCGAGAGTTGTATATATTCTTTATATTAGATTGGATGATGTTTTTGGTTTTCCTTATTCTTTTCTGTGATTGATCTTCGCCTTTGGAGTTGTATATTTTCTTGCGTGGTTTTGTTTCTGCCGATTGGCGAAGAGCTAGCTCCCGCTTGGGGATGCCTATATCATTCTTTATATGTACTGGTTTTGATCAAAATTTATAAGGGGGGTGCTGCCCAAATTTCAAATGACGAAAATGTTTTCAAACTTTAATATACTGCATACTTATATTTTCTATAAACTTGTTTCTACTTTATTAAGAGAACCTGATTTCATTTACGCCTTTCTTTCAAAACTTCACTACCGCTATTTTCTTTAAAAAATTTAGATTTCTAGGTTTTCGGCTTAATTGGGTTACGGTGGAGTCCTATAGACTTCACATGATCCAAGTGCCGGTCACGTGCCTTTCTCCGGATCGTGACAGACTTGGTATCAGAGCGTTAGGTTTAACCTTTGTTCGAGTTCAGATTTGACTATGCGGAGTCAAGGGTGTATATATTTCAGAACCTAGGCTTGACCTTACGGAACTTAGACTTGGATGAGGGGGTATTAGACCCCGAGCTTTCGTTATATAGATTGACCTTGGTTAATAGAGTAGGTAACTCAAGTAAAGTAATGTACCGTGTGTATGTTCCGCGGCATACTTACGATACGTTATTCTGCTTAAGTAAGCTTAGGATGTACATATCTTGAGATCCGTTATTCTATTCTTTCTTATGATATATCCTCATCGATGTTTGTTTACGGTCCCTGTCACCGTGGCCACGCAAGCTGAGAGAGCTGCGGCTAGAGATGCGGTCAAAGCGAGCTCGTCAGGGATGAGGACTGACCATGATGTTATTTCGGTGACACAGGAACATATTGATTTATCGTTTATGCTAGGATTTCTCGTTTAAGATGAGCGTTCAAAATCTGCACCAGATGATCAGGCCTTTGCTTGAGGCCAGTTAGATAGAGAGGACTGTTGATGTACAGTCTACTCTGGAGACCATTGTGTTGTCTACCGTGCAGACAGATGTACTAGCCGTTGCTGAGATTGACGAGATATCGCTTCCAAAGTTCACGAAGCTAAAGCCACATGAGTTTACAGGCAGGAATATGACAGTGGATCACTAATCATTCTTGGATAAGAGATTAGGATATTTCGTCCATTTGGATGCTCCAATGCGAGGCCAGTGAGTTTTCTAGCTTCGGTTCGAAGGGTCATGCTCAGACCTGGAGTGAGTCGATCGAGAGAGGATGAACAATGTGTATCCCTCCGATAACTTGGATAAGTCCCCGAAGATGTAATCAGCCAGATATCTTCTACAAAGTGTTGAAGATGCCCGAGTTCATAGCTTTGAGTCTTCACGAGAGACTCTGGATATGACCATAGTCAAATATGGATTGCGGTCTACACAGCCATCGAGATATGATTACGAAGTGGTCGATATTGAAGAAATTGATAAAGAGGTCCGTGCGAGATCTCAACTAGTTGTTATTTCTCTCTGTTGATGCCATAAATTTGATACGTATGCAAGTCGTTGGATACAGCCACCTTTTTAGAGGAAAGTATGGATGAGATTGCAGCTGTGTCGGAACAAAAAAATGGATTAATTAAAAAGTGCCAACTTCCAGGCAGTTCGGCAGAGATGATATCGGAAGAGACCATGGCAAGTTCTTTTTGGGACACTACAGTGAAAAAGATTTGGACGCAGGATCGGTTGTACGGCACGTACTCAAAGGGCCAGAGGACGCCGTCATTGACGTACTATATTATGAGTGGCCAAGTTAAATTGGCCGAGAGATGTTTAGAAAGGTGTCAGAGTATGACTGTTTTCATTGCTACTCCTAACTAGGCTGTCGAGCCGGGAAGTCGTGGAATTGGTGCTCCACAGAAAGAAAAAGGACCCAGAGACAGAAGACGCCAGGCCGTGGGTAGAAAGCAAGAATGAATTCTTGCTCTGCCAGCTCCAGATGTACAGGCACCTTTCGATATTGAAGGAGGTGTATCTCAATGTCATTTATTTTTTATTTTCAATTTAGTGATCTGCGTATCACATTTTTATTGTTTTGGACTTTTGTGTTTTGATGATTTGATTTCACGATTGATATTCTTGTACACTGTAGCTGCACTTGATGGATACTTTCCCTTGTGCATAACAGTTGCACTTGATTTATGTTTTTATACATCAGTTACACTTGATTTGTGTTCTTGTACATATCCATTGCACTTGATATTGTTTTGTGCATGTCGTTGCACATGTTTAGGACTTCGTGCATTTCGATATACTTGGTTTTGATTTCATGCGTATTTTATACACCTGATTTGGGCTTGTGCACTCTATGTTGTTTTGTGCACCCAGTTGCACATAATTATGATTTTGTGTATTCCGATACACTCGATTTCATTTTCGTGCGCGTTGTATGCACTTAATTTTGATTCATGCGCTCAATGTTGTTTACCTGCGCTTTCGAGGCATTGATTTTGATTTTCATGAATCCTATGACACTAGATTGTTTTTGTGCAGACCTAATGCACTTGATTTAGATTTCCACACACATTCAGCGCACTTGGTGTAGTTTTGTGCACATTTGATGCACTTGATTGAGATTTTTTTCATGCACTTTAGATGTACTTGATGTTGTTGTCGTGCACACCCGATACACTTGACAGATGCTTTCGTGTACGCCCGTTGCACTCGGTTTTTGTTTTCATGCACATTCATGGCACTTGGATTTGACTTTGATTTCCGTGCACACCAGAAGCACATGGTATTTTCATATACACCTATTGGGATTGGTTCATTTTGAGCATTGCATTTTATAATAAACACTATATTACATAGTAGCAGAGCAGGGCTAGTCTAAGAACAATACCTTAGTGTTTTTGCATGCCTCGATATTTACTGAAGATGTTTTCAAAAAGAGCTATAGCCTCACTATTTTCCGATGAATCCATGAGCGACACGAAACATTACAAAAGAAAACCCTTCTAAATCATTTTCTAAAAGGCGGGACGTATATCTTAAGTAGAACATGTGTGTGTGTGTGTGTGTATTTATATATAAAATGTACGTCCGCTACTTGTGCAGTGATATACGCATGACATGGCGATTTGAAAAGGATTTTACAGCCATTTTTCAGTTATTTAAGTGATTTGGCAAGGATGCGTACATAGATATATTGTGGTCTTGATTATATTATACTTGATTTAAATAGTAGATTTCGAAAATTGTATATTCATCATAACTTTTATGATTTGCATGACACGGTCGAGGTTTCGATTATTGAGTTTTGCACTTATTTTCATATGCACGCATTGCGCTATGATATTTTTAGGTTATCCGTGACTTTGGGGCCTCGTTGATTTGATTTAATTTACTGAAATGTTTTAATATTTGGGGGTTTAAATTTAAATTCGGGGACCGAATTTATTTAAGGGGGGAAGACCGTAACATTTCAGAAAATAGAAAATATTATTTTTGGAATTTTAATGATAAAATAATAAATGTAACGAATATTATACGTGTATAGATTTGAGTTGGAAAATAATTGGAAATTAAAATGGATTATTATTTATGGAAACATTTATTTAAATTAGGCTTTTCATAAATTATTATATAATTATTTACAAACAAGTTTAATGTTAAACTGGATTAGCATTTTCCTAACTATGCTTTAAACCAAGTTTATTTTGTTAACCATGTGTTAATGTGCTATGACACATTACATTGTATTCTATGTATGGTTTTATTTCTATTTTGGTTTGTGTTTTTATTTAAAGATAAGAAAAAGAAAAGAAAAAGGAAAGGGAAAAAGATATTTAGGGAGGACAAAGAGACATGAAAGCATAGACATGAGAGAGAAGGGGAGAGAGGGAAGTCATGGCTCCTTAACCATTAGATTTTCTTCTTTCTTCCTCATCTCCATTGTTCACCTCCTCCTTCATTTTCTCCACCTCCTCTACCCATCTCACTACCACCACAAACATCACCCAAATCAACTCAAAACCACATAAAACCTTCATAAAAAATGTTCCTACCCTCAATCTAAGCTTCATGGCATAATCAAGTTTCAGATTTAAGCTCATTTGGCCATCCTAGAATTTTCTTGAGTTGCTCCTTTAAGGTAAAACACTCACCTTTCATCAAGTTTTATGTTTCCTAATCTTACAAACTAGTTTAGAGTTTAAAAGTGCATGTAAGCTTGAAAGTTCTAAAGTGAGATTTAGTGAGTGAAACTTATAGTAGAAGTGCAGTAGAGGGTGTAGTGAGTGTTTACTACCCTATCAGTGATAGAATCTATAATCTAGAAGAGTTTAGAAGTTCCAAACATGAGTTTAGAATTTTCCAATATCAGGTTTTCTCTGACTGTTGATGTTCAAATGGAATTTGGAATAATTGTGGTACGCTGAAAATTTTTTAGAGAACACAAAGAGATGTTTAAACCAGTAGGAGACCATCGTAGAAGCCCTAGCCCATAACTCATTACCCTGGCCACTAAAATATTCACTTTTACCGCAAATTGAGGCTCTATGTTGGAATTAGGGAGTGGATTTTGGTCTGTAGCACACTCACTATATTACTAAGACTGCCTTATATGCTAAAAAGTCTAATTTCACCTTAAGAAATATCTGGAGACGTTTTACTTGATTTCTGTCAATATTTTCCGACTTTTGAAACTTAGTTTTTGAATTTTCTTGATGTGATTTGGTCGTTCGATATTCGTACGTCGACGTCACAGAGTATTTTGTTGTTTTAGCACACAATGACCATAGGTTCTAGCCTATGTTCGCTTCGCTCATCGTATCGGTTTTCGATTTGGATTTTTATGCGATACGATATGTTTTGAATTGTAGTTACAAGATCGTGGACTTTCGAGACGACGAAAGAGAGTAAGGCATCCGTTGGGATCAACTAGAGCGAGGATAGTAGGTGAGTAGATGTATATCTACGAGGGAAGTCAGATGGATAGCGTATAGCACTCCCACGACCGTAGTACTAGGATACTAGATATAGTTATATATAGATATATCAGATATGCATACCTACCTTATTGGGTTATTAGAATTCTATATGCGATAGTATTAGACTTAGTAGAAAGATCACATTCTCTTCCCGCTGCTTGGGAGCTCACGAAATAGTATTATTTCTTAGCCTATGAGCTATATCTATTTATGAAAATATATAAACACATATAGATATATGATGATATGATGAGATGAGGATATGTTCTGATATGATGACACGAGTCGATATGATTGGATATGATGATATGAGGCGATGCTATATGATATGGTATATGAGGACATGAGATGGTATATGATGATATGAGATGAGATGATGTACGTGACTATAGATCTATACTATTGATTTGATGATACCGTACGATGGATATTTCATACGTGATGATGAGGATGGATTGCCGACTTATATATCGACTCAAGAAAAGCATGTTTAAATTCACATAGTAAATATTATGATATATTTATAGCCATACCTATTTTCAAAACTAACGAATTGTTACGCAATTTTAAATGATAACTTCAAGGGGACGCTATGCCTTTTCAAATGGTATCTTTTTCAAAAACATCATAGCCCCTATTTTCTAAAAACAATGATTTGTACTATTTTAAATTCCAACTGTACTGCTCATACGTAGTTGCGAATTATTTTTATACCGTTCGCATTTACGATTTCTTTATTCTATTTACGCTCGCGTTACGACTTCTTATTTCTGCATACGCTCGCATTTCATTCCTTTACAATATATATACTACGTTTTGTACCATTATCTTTACGTGACTTCGTTTACTAGAACACACGCACCATTACTGATGATGCACATGTTGCACGTACGCATACTTTTCGGCTTATACACACATCATCGGTAATTGCAATGCTATGTACACATTAGAACTCGCTATGTTACCGTATCATCTTATAACCTGTTAGCATTTTAGTTACTAATTAGTATACAGTACCCCATATTATTATAGATATTGCACTTTCTTTACCTTACTACACGACACCATTGATTGATAGAGATTTTTATCGTGTCTTATCTTAAGTTTTAAAGTAACCGCAATCAAGACGGCGTCGCATGTAGCTAGCTATGATGAGTACGGGTCGTCCGCGGGGAGATAGTGCGTTCTAAGTTCTTGTTCTCACGAGTTAAGCCGAAGGACTGAATAGTTCAATTCTAACCTAAGTGTTTGTATATGCAAAATATAAGATTGTTAGGGATAAAGATAAGTTAGTCTAAGTTAGGAAAATCCTTACCCATTCCTTTGTTCCTAACTTGACTATTGAAGCTAGAGTAATCGGCAACAATATGGATTAGGGTGCTTAAGCACAGTATTTGTGAAATCTGGCTTATTGACCCTTGTCCATCCGTTCTTGTCTCTTGACTTTCACCTCCGGCCAAACCAAATGCAACCGGACACGGTTAGGGATCATCGATACCGTGGTAGGATAGGGTGCCTAACGGAGCGCTTGCGTGAGCTTTGGACGTAGTTCAATTAGCAAGTATCGGGAAAAGGAAATGAGCAAAAGAGATTCTTAACTTACATAACCATTCTTTTTCCCTAACAATATCGCTATTCACAAACCATAATTAACATCAAAAGATAATGCAAAAGAAGAAGAGATCAAAGAAACAACATTGCAAGTAAGTAAAGCAAGAAATGAAATTGCAAGAAAGTAAGTAAAGAGAAGAAATACCAAGAACCATAGTTGCAAGAATGTGAAAGCTTCATTAAGTTCAATACAAAAGTACAAGCAATGAGTTCAATAACTTAAACATAAACTTGCAAGCTTGATGATGCTTAATATTGGCGATGCGAGATCAGGACACGTGGCGGATGGCATGTTTCAAGACCCAGAAGAAAGGGCCCACAGACGCCGACCAGGCCACCCTGGTACCCGATCTGCAAGCGCAAGCTGGCCCTCCTCGGGGCCCCTGCAAATTTGCCTCCTCGGCCCCTCAGCTCGCCCCGAGCTGCCACAGGACCAAGACTCCTCAGCCCTCTTGCTCGGTTCCGAGCTCCCCAGCCGAGGCCGTCTTCCTCGGTCCCTCCGACCGACCAACTCCACAACTCACAGGCGTAACCGCCGCTCCGCAAATCTTGCCACGCGCAGATTCTCCTCCAGCAACGTCCCACGTTCCACGCCATCACGATCCCCATTAATGGGCGATCCGCTCTTTACGCGGGCGTAACGTCGGAAGCGTAACTTCCTGCGAGATTCTCGCACCTGCTGCTGTGTGCTGCTGCCGCTATATAAACCCCCATCAAAGAGGGGTCAAGTAAGCCTTTCTTGATTCCACTTAGCCGTTACTCTGCTCGGATCTAGTACTAACTTGATCGTCGGAGGGTCCTCGGTGGTACCAAACCACCCCGGGACTTCTTTGCAGGTACACATCGCTAAACTCCTCAAATCACCAATCTCCTCAAAACCCATTGAGACCCACACGCAACAGAATATTATCGCCAAAATCCACCGGGAGATCAACGGAAGACAACATCTGACGGAGACCCGAAAAGGACCTCCATCAGTTGGAGCCGTCTGTGGGAAAGCAAACTCCACAAAAACAAAGTTGGCCTTCCGATCTCCGTCCGCATGGCGAGCAACCATCCTGAAGATCCCGGTACCAGCCGCCTCCTTCCCCTCACCGGAGGCGTGGATGAGCCTCCTCCAGTGACCATCATCAACGCCCTCGCCAACCGGATAAATCAGCTACAGTCCCTCGTGGAGGCGCTCGTCTGCATCCAAGCGGCCGGGCCCGGTGTCACGACCCGAAGGTACGGAACGTGGCTGGCACTTAGATTACGAGACGTCTAAAGGCGTACCGTAACCTAAGTCAGCCAAAGCCCAGAAAAATCTAAACCAAAATCAAAAGAGAGTGAAGGAAAACCTTAATAAAAACGGTTTTTCAAATCAATTAAGTTGCATAGAATCCCTTTTTAAAAACATCATAAATTTCTGAAAATTTCGGCAGAGTCTCCCCTGTATTTTCTATCCCCCAAAATGGGTACAACAAGATAATACATATGAAATCATAAAAATGGCATCCCCAAGCTGGAGCTAGCTCTTCGCCCAAGGCGGATCACAACCACATGCAATATATAAGCAATACCAAGAAAAGAGCATAGAAGAAACCCAAAATATCAGAAAACGCAACGCCGGCTCAAGTGAGCTCGACCCAAAAGAAACCACCAATATACAAATCTCTCAGTCTCATCACTATGTCGCATATACAATATATAAAGTGGTATATGGAGAATACTAGATACAATGATAAAGCAAAAGATATAAAATATGCTCGCAACCCACCTACGGGCGATGTCGCGAGTCTGCACAAAAGGAGCTGATGATAAGATAGCCACCGCTACAAGAGTGACGGGTCCGACCTGCAAGACACTGTGGCACAACGGGGGTGAGTTGCCAGCTCGTGAGTAAAAATAACATCTAATAAGGCAATCGTAAAAATGCACGCAATGCACCACAACATGCATGTCCATATGTGATATAATATCTCTAGTATGCATGCACAGGTATGCAATGTCATTATTAAGTCTTTAAGTGTTTTAAAATGTGAAGGGTATTAAATTCTTAACTTTAGAACATGAATATCTGTATAATAGCTAAATACCATCAAGAAATCATCTGCAAACCCGTGTCAAGCATCGACACCAAAAAGGAATCATATCTGTCTCAATATCGGGCTCCGTCAGTCCGGATCGGCCCATATCATAAATCTCAGGACAACGGTCGGTATCCTCCGGATATCCGCCGCGCCAGACATCACCGGTAGGTAGTCTTCCCCTGCCAGGCTCATCGTCTACAACTCGATCTTCTTGCCCCGGGGTATCATACCGGGCCCACCAGGTACCCGAGACGGTTCATCCACTCCTCGAATCGGGTCTCGAAATCCAACAGAAAAAATGAAAACTCATGGTGGACGACACATACATCACGAGAAAGCCGCAACTTTGTTTTAAAAACGATAAATATAAGCTTTTGTTAAATTCTTGCGGTTTTCCCCAAAAATCCAGAAATCACAGAAATACTGAAATCCTCGAGAAAATCATAATGTTCACATGTTATATATGATAAATGTCTATGATATCAATGTATATGATGTGAGTTTTGGTAGAAATCTATATAAATATGATGATGATGCAAGGTATACGTATGCTATGCAAATTTCATATATCATGTATGAATGCAAATGGCGATATTAAGTTAAACAGGTTTTCCAGTGCACGTGGCATAGCAATTACCAAAGGCGTGTGTGTCACATGAATAGTGCGCGTGCAACAGATGCCAATGGTAATGGTGTTCGTGTCTTACAAAGTGATATCGCATAAGTATGGATGAATGTCCATGCAATCTAATATACTTTTCGCTATTAGGGTATGCAGTGTACATGAATGGATAAGCTAACTAACAATATGAATCTTGCAAGGGATAAGGAAATCCTAACTAAGGGGGCGCATCGCGCCATTCGGACGATTCCCCCATAGATGAATACATCTACTCACCTGAAATCTCCGCTAATCCGATCCGGCCACCGCCTTGCCTTTTCGCGCCGTGTCCGAAGTTTCCCTGACCGATCCTATATTTGCACAATATCAAGCATAAGATTACAAAACCTAACACAATGCAAGTCACAACATACAATTATCAACGCTCTCGAATTAATCATAGCATGCACTCGGTGCGCGGAAAAACGCACGAAAATCGCAATCCTTTAACTAGAATCGTCATTTCGGGGAAATCGGCAAAACTACAACCCGACTAGACGAAACCCCGCGTTCGCACACTCTAATAGTCCTATACGAAGCTAATTATATCGCTAACATAACGCATTACGGTCGCATTCTAATTTCTACAAAAATCTAGTAAGCGATTTTCTAGCCGATTCGATACAAATATCGTAATTTGTCGATTTAGCAAGCATATCATTTCACAATTTACCATTCTAATCAATTAGACAACCAAAACCCTAACTTAATTTTGATAACCATGTTTCAAACCCTAACTCAACATCAAAACCCATTCTTGATTTTTCATGAACAAGGATTTACACTAAATCAATACTTCAAAATTAGATTCTAGCATATATAAACTACAAGTTAGCAACTAGTTTAGAATTTTCACCTCTCAAGCTTGAACCCTAGCTTGATCAAGTCACCAAGAAGCCTCCTTTCATCATGTTTTTGAACTAATTTGGGTTGAGAAAGGATTAGGGTTTTGGTTTGAATGGAGAAAGAAATTTGTGAATTTTTATGAATTTTTGCAAGAAAATGAAGCAAAATCAAGTGAGGAAGTGGGGAAAAACTGCGGGTGAGGGGTCGGCCAGAAGGTGGGGAGAGGGGTGTGGGAATTTTTGAGAAGTTTCTAGGTCATTACAACATCATATGATATCATTTCATGCTTTCATATCAACCTTTTTACAAAAAAACCCTTTTTTCATCATTTTTTTCATAATTTTCTCACCAAAAAGCTAAAAGTTTGCAAGCCATGTTATAATTTTATTAACACCATATTTTAGCTTATAAAGATTCCTAATTATGAAATTTACCTAATTAAATTTGTATTTATCCCTAATTTAATGTATTTTAAAAAGGCTTAAAATAATAAAAAAATAATTAATTACGAAAAAAAATTTATTTAACTAGATAATTATAAGTGACATTTTAGTGACAAAATTATAGTAATATCTTATCTAAATTTTGTATAATTAGGTCTACAATGAAAAATACCTAATTTGACTTTTTACGGAAAAAGCCGAAAAATTAGCCGATTATCGAAAAACTGCCTAAACGATTTTCGAAGGGTTACAATCTTCCCCCCTTAAAGAAATTCGGTCCCCAAATTTAAAATTTAACTACGTGTACCTTCAAAAAGATGGGGATACCTCTTCCTCATCTCGACCTCGGTCTCCCAGGTGACCTCCTCGCTGTTCGGGCCACGCCAAAGAACCTTGACAGACGGTATGACCTTCGACCTCAATTTCTTCACCTGTCGATCCAAAATGACCACCGGCTGCTCGGTGAAAGAAAGATCACGCTCTAACTGGATCATCTGGTGCTGAATCGCCTGGGAAGGATCATGAAGGTACTTGCGAAGCATCGAGACATGGAATACGGGGTGAACATCGGGGAAGCTGGGCGGAAGAGCTAGCCGATAAGCGACTGGACCAACACGCTCTAGGATCTCGAAAGGACCAACATATCTTGGACTCAGTTTCCCTTTCCGCCCAAATCTCATCACACCCTTCATCGGAGAGACCTTCAGGAAAACATGATCGCCAACAGCGAACTCGAGTCGGCGACAACGCCTGTCAGCATATGATTTCTGCCTGCTCTGTGCCGCTCTCATCCTGTCCCGAATCAGCTGTATCTTCTCGGCCGTCTCCTGTACGATCTGAGGCCCCAAAATACTTCTCTCCCTAAGCTCTGTCCAACATACAGGCGATCGACATCTCCTCCCATATAAAGCCTCGAAAGGTGCCATCTGAATCGTCTCTTGGAAGCTATTATTGTAGGAGAACTCGATCAAAGGCAAATGACGATCCCAGCTACCACCGAAATCTAAAACACGAGCTCTGAGCATGTCCTCAAGAGTCTGAATCGTACGCTCCGACTGACCGTCAGTCTGAGGATGAAAGGCTGTGATAAAACTCAATCGGGTGCCCAAAGCTTCCTGTAGTTTCTGCCATAATCGGCTGGTAAACTGGGTGCCACGGTCGGACACGATGCAAGTCGGAACACCATGCAGTCGCACTATCTCATCAATATAAACCTGGGCGTACTGAGAAAATCCAAAAGTGGTCTTTACTGGCAGAAAGTGAGCCGCTTTCGTCAGTCGATCCACAATCACCCAAATAGAGTCATACCCTCGACTGGTCCTGGGTAGACCCACAACGAAGTCCATGGAGACCTGCTCCCACTTCCACTCAGGGATGGGCAAAGGCTGTAACTCGCCGGCTGGTCTCTGGTGCTCGGCCTTGACTTGCTGACAAGTCAGGCATCTCGACACAAAGTCTGTAATATCCTTCTTCATCCCGTCCCACCAGTAAACCTCTCTCAAATCACGGTACATCTTGGTGGAACCTGGATGCACGCTGTATACTGATCTATGTGCCTCCTCGAGGATATCACGCCTCAGTCCCTCTGAATCTGGCACGCACAGTCGAGTCCCAAATCGAGGTATCCCCTGATCATCAATCACGAACTCAGAAACTCTGCCCTGCCGAATCTGCTCAATAATCTCTAAGATACGGGCATCGCCGGACTGTGCCTCGCAGATACGGTCAAGTAACTGTGGGCGTGCTCTGAAATGGGCCAGCTGACCCCCTGTAGGAGTAAACTCGAACTGCACTCTGCTATTACATAAAACCTGCCAATCCGCCGTCGACTGCATCTGTACTGCGCTCAAACAAGATAAGCTACCTCCGGGCCTCCTACTCAAAGCATCTGCCACCACATTCGCCTTGCCCGGATGGTATAGAATCTCGCAGTCATAATCCTTCACCAACTCCATCCAACGGCGCTGTCTCAGGTTCAGGTCTCGCTGCTGGAAGATATACTTCAAACTCTTGTGGTCAGTGAATATCTGGCACGACTCACCGTATAGGTAATGTCTCCAGATCTTAAGTGCAAATACCACTGCAGCCATCTCTAAATCATGGGTGGGGTAGTTCTGCTCTTGTTTCCTCAGCTGCCGAGAAGCATACGTAATAACTCTGTCGTGCTGCATCAATACACAGCCCAGCCCCACTCTAGAAGCATCACAATATACTACGAACCCGCCTGATCCTGAAGGCAATGCTAACACTGGTGCAGTAGTCAGACGAGTCTTCAACTGCTGGAAGCTATCCTCACATGCCTGGGTCCAATCAAAAGGAACCCCCTTCCGGGTCAACCCGGTCAAAGGTGCAGCAATGCGGGAGAAATCCTAGACGAAACGTCGATAATAGCCGGCCAGACCTAGAAAGCTGCGAACCTCTGTAACTGATACTGGTCTAGGCCAACGCTGAACTGCCTCGATCTTCTTCGGGTCCACACAAATACCATCTTTCGTCACCACATGACCCAAGAAGTCTACACTGTCTAACCAGAATGCGCACTTGGAGAATTTAGCGAACAGCCAATGCTCCCTCAAAGTCTGCAATGTGACACGTAAGTGCTGCTCATGCTCCTCCCGGCTCCGAGAATAAACCAAGATGTCGTCAATGAACACAATGATGAACTGATCGAGATACGGCCTGAATACGCGGTTCATCAAATCCATAAATGCTGCCGGGGCATTGGTGAGCCCGAACGACATCACCAAGAACTCATAATGACCATAACGAGTACGGAAGGCGGTCTTCGGAATATCCTCCTTCTAAACCCGCAACTGGTGATAACCTGATCGTAAATCAACCTTCGAGAAGAACCCTGCACCCTGGAGCTGATCAAATAAGTCATCAATACGGGGTAGGGGATATCTGTTCCGCACAGTAACCCGGTTCAGCTGACGATAATCAATGCATAAGCGCATACTTTCGTCCTTCTTCTTAACAAACAAGACGGGAGCACCCCAAGGTGACACACTCGGTCGGATAAGCCCTTTGTCCAGCAAGTCCTGTAACTGATCCTTTAGCTCTCTCAGCTCCGCCGGGGCCATCCGATAAGGAGGTATAGAAATAGGCCCCGTGCCAGGGATCAAGTCAATACAGAACTCAATCTCGCGCTCTGGTGGCAGACCAGGCAGCTCGTCAGGGAATACATCAGGGAACTCTCTCACAATAGGGACCTGGTCCAAAGGAACCTCTATGGAGCTAGTATCACAAACATAGGCTAAGAATCCCTGACACCCTTTTCTTAAGAGCTGACCAGCGCGAAGAGATGAAATCAAGCTGGGAAGGGTAGTGCTACGATCTCCCTGAATAATAAGAACCGGCTCGCCAGGAAAACTGAATCTGACTGCTTTTTCACGGCAGTCCACGGATGCATAACAGGTGGCTAGCCAGTCCATACCAAGAAGAACGTCAAAGTCGAGCATATCGAGGAGAATCAAATCTACTGAAGAATCTCTCTCCCCGATACGAACGGAACACGATCGATACACAAAACGGGCAACAAAAGACTCGCCTACCGGGGTAATAACGACAAGCGGCTGATCTAACGGAGAAGACTCTCGGCCCAACCTCGGTGCAAAATACGTGGAAACATAGGAATGTGTGGAGCCTGGATCAAATAATACCCGTGCATCCAAAGAACATACTGGCAGAGTACCTGTCACGACGGCATTGGATGCCTGTGCATCCTGAGGAGTCAACGCGAACACTCGGGCCTGTCCACCACTAATAGCTGGCTGTCCTCTGCCTCTACCTCGGCCTCTACCTCTGCCTCTGTCGCCTCGTCCTCTCGGAACTGGACCGCCACGCCCACGGCCTCTAGAAGCATCTGACTGACGTGGAGCATCGTCAGGAGTAGGAAGTAAAGCTCTCTGAGAAGGTGGTGAGGGTGGTAAAGTCACATGCGGGACTGTCGCCGCGCCCGGACGTCCCATGGTACAGTCTCTGACATGGTGGTACTGACTCCCACACCGAAAACATCCTGGAGACGACTGCTGGGTCTGTGGATATGAACCAAATAACTGACCTCGTCTCAATCCTCTGCCTCCACCATCTCCCGGAAACAATCTATCGCGGTGTCTACCCATCTGCCGCTGAGCTGGCGTATCGGTGCGGATCCTCTTCGGCCCAGAAACGACCGGAGTCTCAGAAATACGCTCCTCCAAAAGTAAGGCTGCATCCATCGCGGCTGCGTATGTGTCAAAATGCTGGGTGCCGATGGCAAGGAATAGCTGTGTATCAAGCCCTCGCACGAACCTCTTTATTCTCTTCTCTTCTGTATCGACTAGGTACGGAGCATATCGAGACAACTGGGTAAACTGTATATCATACTCCGACACCGTCATCCCAGGAGTCTTGCGCAAAGACTCAAAACTGCGGGCTCGAGCATCTCGGACACTCTCCGGAAGAAAACGGGAAAGAAATGCAGCTGTAAACTCATCCCAGGTCATAGAAGGCAGACCTGCAGCTCGGCCTCTCTCTACTGAGTCGTACCATGTCTGGGCAAGACCCTCCAGACGAAAACTCGCAAACTCCACCAATCTATCCTCAGAACACCTCAACGAACGGCAAATCCGAGCCATCCTATCAAGAAATGCCTGTGGGTCCTCTGTCGCATCTGTACCGGTAAAAGCTGGAGGTCTCAATCTCATGAACTCCTGCAGTGAAACAGGGATAGTCTCCGTAGTAGCAGCAGGAGTGACCATCTGTGCAGCAGGTACGATCGTGGTCTGTGCGGTGGAAGGAACGTCCTCGGATCTCTGTGCCCGGCTGGACTCAACTAAAGATCCCATCATCTGCCGCAACTCTTGCATGCCGGCCTCTAATCTGGCAATACGGTCAGGATAAGGCGGATCAGTATGACCCTGAGGGACAGGCGTATCATCCAGCTCGATCCTCGCCTCAGACGGGCCCGCCCGAATCTCATCCCTAGCGGCAGCCCGCTGAGCTCTCGTAGTCTTTGGCGGCATCGAAGCTGGAATAAGAAACAGGACTGATAAGGACATTGCAATTGAATCAAGGAATCAAGAAGGGAAATACAAGCAATTATGTCCTAAGGTCACTTAGGCGGAGTACCGTATCGTAAGTATGCCGCGGATCATACCCACGGTACGCCACACTGCTTAAGTCACCTACTCCATCTACCAAGGTCGTCCTACACTCAGAAAGGTAAAACCTATGCTCTGATACCAACTTTGTCATGACCCGAAGGTACGGAACGTGACTGGCACTTAGATTACGAGACGTCTAAAGGCGTACCGTAACCTAAGTCAGCCAAAGCCCAGAAAAATCTAAACCAAAATCAAAAGAGAGTGAAGGAAAACCTTAATAAAAACGGTTTTTCAAATCAATTAAGTTGCATAGAATCCCTTTTTAAAAACATCATAAATTTCTGAAAATTTCGGCAGAGTCTCCCCTGTATTTTCTATCCCCCAAAATGGGTACAACAAGATAATACATATGAAATCATAAAAATGGCATCCCCAAGCTGGAGCTAGCTCTTCGCCCAATGCGGATCACAACCACATGCAATATATAAGCAATACCAAGAAAAGAGCATAGAAGAAACCCAAAATATCAGAAAACGCAACGCCGGCTCAAGTGAGCTCGACCCAAAAGAAACCACCAATATACAAATCTCTCAGTCTCATCACTATGTCGCATATACAATATATAAACTGGTAGATGGAGAATACTAGATACAATGATAAAGCAAAAGATATAAAATATGCTCGCAACCCACCTACGGGCGATGTCGCGAGTCTGCACAAAAGGAGCTGATGATAAGATAGCCGCCGCTACAAGAGTGACGGGTCCGACCTGCAAGACACTGTGGCACAATGGGGGTGAGTTGCCAGCTTGTGAGTAAATATAACATCTAATAAGGCAATCGTAAGAATGCACGTAATGCACCACAACATGCATGTCCATATGTGATATAATATCTCTAGTATGCATGCACATGTATGCAATGTCATTATTAAGTCTTTAAGTGTTTTAAAATGCGAAGGGTATTAAATTCTTAACTTTAGAACATGAATATCTGTATAATAGCTAAATACCATCAAGAAATCATCTGCAAACCCGTGTCAAGCATCGACACCAAAAAGGAATCATATCTGTCTCAATATCGGGCTCCGTCAGTCCGGATCGGCCCATATCATAAATCTCATGACAACGGTCGGTATCCTCCGGATATCCGCCGCGCCAGACATCACCGGTAGGTAGTCTTCCCCTGCCAGGCTCATCGTCTACAACTCGATCTTCTTGCCCCGGGGTACCATACCGAGCCCACCATGTACCCGAGACGGTTCATCCACTCCTCGAATCGGGTCTCGAAATCCAACAGAAAACATGAAAACTCATGGTGGACGACACATACATCACGAGAAAGCCGCAACTTTGTTTTAAAAACGATAAATATAAGCTTTTGTTAAATTCTTGCGGTTTCCCCAAAAATCCAGAAATCACAGAAATACTGAAATCCTCGAGAAAATCATAATGTTCACATGTTATATATGATAAATGTCTATGATATCAATGTATATGATGTGAGTTTTGGTAGAAATCTATATAAATATGATGATGATGCGAGGTATACGTATGCTATGCAAATTTCATATATCATGTATGAATGCAAATGGCGATATTAAGTTAAACAGGTTTTCTAGTGCACGTGGCATAGCAATTACCAAAGGCGTGTGTGTCACATGAATAGTGCGCGTGCAACAGATACCAATGGTAATGGTGTTCGTGTCCTACAAAGTGATATCGCATAAGTATGGATGAATGTCCATGCAATTTAATATACTGTTCGCTATTAGGGTATGCAGTGTACATGAATGGATAAGCTAACTAACAATATGAATCTTGCAAGGGATAAGGAAATCCTAACTGGGGGGGCGCATCGCGCCATTCGGACGATTCCCCCATAGATGAATACATCTACTCACCTGAAATCCCCGCTATTCCGATCCGGCCACCGCCTTGCCTTTTCGCGCCGTGTCCGAAGTTTCCCCGACCGATCCTATATTTGCACAATATCAAGCATAAGATTACAAAACCTAACACAATGCAAGTCACAACATACAATTATCAACGCTCTCGAATTAATCATAGCATGCACTCGGTGCGCGGAAAAACGCACGAAAATCGCAATCCTTTAACTAGAATCGTCATTTCGGGGAAATCGGCAAAACTACAACCCGACTAGACGAAACCCCGCGTTCGCACACTCTAATAGTCCTATACGAAGCTAATTATATCGCTAACATAACGCATTACAGTCGCATTCTAATTTCTACAAAAATCTAGTAAGCGATTTTCTAGCCGATTCGATACAAACATCGTAATTTGTCGATTTAGCAAGCATATCATTTCACAATTTACCATTCTAATCAATTAGACAACCAAAACCCTAACTTAATTTTGATAACCTTGTTTCAAACCCTAACTCAACATCAAAACCCATTCTTGATTTTTCATGAACAAGGATTTACACTAAATCAATACTTCAAAATTAGATTCTAGCATATATAAACTACAAGTTAGCAACTAGTTTAGAATTTTCACCTCTCAAGCTTGAACCCTAGCTTGATCAAGTCACCAAGAAGCCTCCTTTCATCATGTTTTTGAACTAATTTGGTTTGAGAAAGGATTAGGGTTTTGGTTTGAATGGAGAAAGAAATTTATGAATTTTTATGAATTTTTGCAAGAAAATGAAGCAAAATCAAGTGAGGAAGTGGGGAAAAACTGCAGGTGAGGGGTCGGCCAGCAGGTGGGGAGAGGGGTGTGGGAATTTTTGAGAAGTTTCTAGGTCATTACAACATCATATGATATCATTTCATGCTTTCATATCAACCTTTTTACAAAAAAAACCCTTTTTTCATCATTTTTTTCATAATTTTCTCACCAAAAAGCTAAAAGTTTGCAAGCCATGTTATAATTTTATTAACACCATATTTTAGCTTATAAAGATTCCTAATTATGAAATTTACCTAATTAAATTTGTATTTATCCCTAATTTAATGTATTTTAAAAAGGCTTAAAATAATAAAAAAATAATTAATTACGAAAAAAAATTTATTTAACTAGATAATTATAAGTGACATTTTAGTGACAAAATTATAGTAATATCTTATCTAAATTTTGTATAATTAGGTCTACAATGAAAAATACCTAATTTGACTTTTTACGGAAAAAGCCGAAAAATTAGCCGATTATCGAAAAACTGCCTAAACGATTTTCGAAGGGTTACACCCGGGCCCCAGATCGCCGCTCCACTGCCTCCAGAAGGCTCTGCCCCAGTCGGGACGGCTGACCATTAGCAAGCTACGACTTCTGGCCATAGATCTCTCGAGCCGATAATCCCCGAGGCCCGCTGGGCGCCCCACGGCTCCACGCCAAGGTCCGCCGCCATAACGCCTCGCCTCGAGCCTCCTCACGACCCTTACACCCTGAGGAGATGTCAGTCACCTCGCCTGTCCACAGGCATGGTAGACACTACTTCCCTCGGCGGGGTCGCACAGAAGAGGTTCACCTCGGCGGCTCGAGAGCCACTTCGCCCAGGGATCTGAGGCACCTCATCGAGAGGAACCGAGGCCGCTGCCAGACGCAGGTCACCCGCAGCAGAGACCAGGGATCCCAAGGCGCCAATTCCTCGGGATACCACAGGCGACTCGACACCCTTGAGAAGAAGATCAAGGGCATGTGCCGGGAGGCTCACCTCTCGAGCGACATGGCAAAATACGCCTCCGACTCGCTCACAAAGCTGTTCACCGAGGAATTGCTTGCCGTCTATGTCTACTCGCGCAACAAGCCCCTAAAGGTCTCTCTGATCGACGGGAAAACCGACCCGAAGAACCATTTGGACGCTTTCACCGTGGGGATGACCTTCCAGGACAACTCCAACGCTGCCCAGTGCAGGGCCTTCCCAGCCACCCTCATTCGCACAGGTCGGGACTGGTTCCGAGGGCTCGTTCCCCGCTCAATCTCGACCTTCGACGAGCTGGCTACTCAGTTCCTCGACCACTTTGTTGGAAACCGTCGGCAGAAGCGCACGGTCGACTACCTATTCACGATTAAGAGTAGGGACAAAGAGACGTTCAAGACCTACATCACCCGCTTCTACAACGCCCTTCTCGAGGTCCCCGAGCACCGGGACGAGACCATCATCACGGTGCTCAGATCTGGTCTGAGGCACAAGGAGTGGTTGCGCTTCTTTGCACTGGCACAACCTAAGACCATGGCCAAGGTCAAGGCATGGAACGAGTGCGAGGTTCAGCTGGAATCCGAGGTGAACGCAAACCTCCCCCGAGCAAAACGGTCCGACCTAAAGAAGAGGGCTCGGGAGGAGAGGCTGGAGCGCCAGCAGCCCTATCATCCGAAGTTCCAGGAGTATACCCTACTCAACGTCTCCCTCGTGGTATTGCTAGAGGAGGCCCAGAACGAGGGGTTCTTCAAGCTCCCTCTAATCCCGTGTCAGGCCGCGAAGCGAACCCGGGGCCCTTACTGCACTTTCCACCGGACGCTGGGCCACGCCACGGAGGATTGTAAGCAACTACGGGACTACATCGAGGAGCTCATCCGATCGGGGCACCTCGCCGCCTACTTGAGAGACAAAAGGCAGGCCGACCGCGAGCAGGAGCAGCGTCCCCTCCTGCCGAGCTGACCATCGGCCAGATCATGCTCGTTTCGGGAGATAACCTGTCCGACGCTCAGGGAGCCCCATACTCGGTGCCGAGCACGAAGAACAACAAGCCCCCACGGAGCTCGGGCCACGCTAATAAGGTTATCTATTAGCATGTACTTTTCCTTTGGGGCAATGTAAACTCTTCCTAGGGTCTGTTGTTAATTTAATAAAGATCAATGGAACATTACGGAAAAGAGGGAAATATCTCATTTATTCAAAAAAGGTATTATAGGCTCCTCAGCCATACATACAAAAAGAAAAAGAAAATTACAACAGTGGGGGAAGGGGGTGTAAAGAGCACTGCTCGTGATACTCGGTAAAGATCTCCGCCAGCCGAGGCCTCGCGAGATCCAACCTTTGCCCTCAGTTCCCCCCGCGCGCGTTGGCTCCGAGCCTCAGCTTGTAGCACTCACGGACGAGCGCCTCTGAGCAAGCCAGCCGGTTCGCGGAGATCAGGCCGAAGCGCCTCAGAGACCGCAGCTTGCCCACGGCCTCGTCATAGAGCTGCTCGGACAGGGGGTTATAAAGCCCCGGCGACGCTCTCCATATGGAGTACATCAGCAGCTGCAGCAGGGAGGAGCATCGGGGAAGCAGCCAGCCAAAGCGGTCCTCGATGCTCCTATAGACCAACTGCACCGTGTCCTTGGTGTAGTTCTGGTCATAGAGGTATACATCTTCGAAATGGATGATATCGGGGATAGTAAAGGAGAAGTCCTGCATTCTCAACGATCTGTTTACGAAGAAAAGAAGGACCGGTGCTCCTTCAGCCTTATATAGCCCACTGTGCCCCAACAGAACTCAACAGTCGCCCGCCTTCGCCCAAAAAATTCGCTGCCATGCGGCAATCAACGAGCCTTCCCTGGCAGAATTAAAACGACGCGACCCTGGCGCTTCGCCTCCCCCCACATTCAATGCGCATGCTGCGTGCGCGTTCGCCGTGACCGTTCCTATTCCACATACCTACGACTGGATGGTCGGACAAAACCTCATGAAGAATCAGCCTAGCAGCTACCCTGCTCGGCTATCCCTGGCGGGTAGCTTCCCTATCGCAACGCCAGGGACCAGAAAGTCCTCCCAGAGGCAGTCGAGCCCGACCCTCGCTCGGCTATCCCTGGCGGGTAGCTCCCCTACTGCAACGCCAGGGATCAGAAAGCCCTCCTAGAGGCAGTCGAGCCCGAAGATCTCTCGTTCAGCTATCCTTCAGGGCAAAAGCCCTCACCAAGAGGCACTGGGCAATAACCCTGCCCAGCCAAGGGTCCTTGGTAGGCTTCTTACAGCCCCTCCCGCGCCAAGGACCAAAGTCCTCCCAGAGGCAGTCGAGTCCTTGTTCGGCTATCCCCGGCTGGTAGATTCCTACCACAACCGACAGGGATCAAAGTCCTCGCCAAGAGGCACTGGGCGGTAACCCTGCTCGGCCCCCGTCCTGAAGGATCAAAGCCCTCGCAAGAGGCAACCGAGCGGCTGCCCTGCTCGATAAACTCCGGCTGGTAGCTCCCTACCCACGACGCCAGGGATCAAAGCCCTCACAAGAGGCACCCGAGCGGCTACCCCGCTCATTCATCCCAGGCTGGTAGTTGCCTACCCACGATGCCAGAGATCAAAGCCCTCGCCAAAAGGCAACCGCGCAGCTTCGCTGCCCGGTCATCCTTAGTGGGATTCTTACAGCCCCTTCAACGCTAAGGATCAAAGCCCTCAAAAGAGGAAACCGAGCAGCTACCCTGCTCGGTCGTCTCTGGCGGGTAGCTTCCCTACTGCAACGCCAGAGACCAGAAAGTCCTCCTTAGAGGCAACTCAGCAGCTTCTCTTCTCGACTATCCCTAGCGGGTAGCTTCCCTACCGCAACGCCAGGGATCAGAAGCACTCACCAAAAGGCACCGGGCCGTAACCCTGCTCGGTCCCTGTCCAAGAGGCAACCAAGCAGCTACCCTGCTCAGTCATCTCCGGCTGGTAGCCCCCTACCTATTACACAGGGGATTAAAACCCTCGCCAAGAAGCGACCGCGCGGCTTCACTGCCCGATCATCCTTAGTGGGCTTCTTGCAGCCCCTCCAAACACTAAGGGTCAAAGCCCTCACAAGGGGCATCTGAGCGGCTGTCCCGCTCGGTCATCCCAGGCTGGTAGTTGCTTACTTATGACGACCGCACAGCTTCACTGCACGGTCTTCCATAGCGGGCTTCTTACAGCCCCTCCAACGCTAAGGACCCGAAATCCTCCCAAAGGCAGTCGAGCGCGACCATGGCTCGACCATCCCTGGCTGGTGGTCGATGCTCGCATTGCCAGAAGTCAAAAGATGACACCTCCCATGGGGCCACTGAGCAGCTTCAGGGATAGGCACGAATACGGCGAACAGCGCTCTGCCCGTCACCCACAGAGGATCCGAGACCCCGGTGAGGGGCATCAAGTCTATTCGGGTCTAAACGATCCCCCTCGACTTCGGGGCCCATGGGGATACCTCCTCGGCAGCGCTTGGCACGTTCGTCGGCAGGTGATCAAAATCAACTCGATGGACGATCGCTAGACATATGGCCAACCTGACATGAAAACACAATGGTGAAAGCAGGATATCTTATAAGCATTCACCACAAATGGATGATAGAGCGTGACTCGATGAAACCAAAGAAAAAATTTATTACTACCAAAGACAAAGGCTTTACAAAGGGTATTTTTTTGGGCTCCCCGGCCTTACAAAATTCAAAAAACAAAGAAATAAAAAGAGGTGGATGGGGGCTCTAGACCTCGGGGCCAGGTGCGACCTCGGGGTCCTCGACATCCACCACGTGACGCGCGGGGTCCTTGGCGGTTTCCTCGTCAGGAACCTTTTCCCCCTGCTCATCGGCGTCCGCGAGGGGGAATTCGGCCCGGAGATCTCCGTCGGCAAACTCCGGCATCCGGGCCTTAACGGCATTGAGAGACTCATGCCAGATGCGGGTCATAGCAACGGCCAGGTCGTCATAGAAGTCCTTCGACTTCTTATAGCTCTCCACCGCCTTCGCCGCCTTCCGGTCAGCCAACTTGGCCGCCTCGGCCGCCACCCCAAGATCCTTCCGGAGGGTCTTCACCGTCCTTTTCAGGTTGCCGGCAAGCACCTGAGCATCCCCGAGCTTGGCCTCGACAGTCACGGCAGCCTCGCGGTACCAGGCTACCTCCCGTTTCCCGACCTCCACCTCGCCTTCCAAGGTGGCAACCCTCGCCGTCACCGCCTCTAACTCCCGCCTGGAGCTCTCTTCCAGCAAGGCGAGCCGGCCCGTAGCCTCCAGCGCCCGCCTGGAGCTCTCTTCCAGCGAGGCGAGCCGGCCTCCAGCCTTCAGCGCCGGGGCTACCACCTCGGCTTCCATACGCAAGGCGAGGGCAACGTGCTGGAGAACCTGGGAGATACAAAAGAGATCATAAAGATGAAGGAGGCGCCGAATCTCACAATGAACCAAACACTTACCTGCACAGACTCCTGGGCGATGGACGCCAGCTGAGCCCTGAAGGTCCCCCCGGGAACTCTACCCCCGGCCGAGGCCTCTATCTCATGTAGAAGGCTATCCGCAATGGATAACCCCGATGGCACCACGAACCGGAGGCCCCCTTCCTCCACCATGATCGGCGAGGACCAGCCTCGGGAAGGTCTCTGGGAGCTCCTCTTGAGCGGCTCCGAGGGAGAGCCGATCTCCTCCTACGAGACCGGGTCCTCCAGAACCAGGGCCCGCTTCCGGCCCGACACTCTGCTGGGACCTGGGGCAGGATCCACCCCCGAACGCTCGCGGGACATCGCCACCGGAGCAGTAGGAGCCGGGGCGGGCTTCGCGCGAGAAGAGCTGGCGCCCCCAGCCTTCGTAACCTTCTTCGGCTGGCGCATGGAGGCTTTAAGCGAGTCGAAGTCCATGGATCCTGCACAAAATAAATACCCAACAAGTCAACGACACGAGCAAAACACAAGCCAAAAAGCAAGCCTAACTTACCGACGAACTCAGCGGGGCTGAGCCCGGCCCAACTCAGGACCCTCTCAGACAGCAGCACGTCAAGTCGGGGGATGGGCTCTCACAACGCCACTCTCACTGCGGCGGGGTCATTGGACTGGCTCCCCGGCAAACATTTCTCCCTCGACCACTTGGTAGGCACGGGCCAGTCCTCGCCCTGGGGAGGGGAAACGAAGAAAAATTTCTTCTTCCAATCATGAATAGAAGAGGGCAAGGCCACGACCTCGGTCCCGGAAGCGCCCCCCAGCCGTGTTTTGAAAGAAAGATAGACCCATCTTGGGTCGCCCGCTCGACCACCAGGGTGACTTTTGAAGATGAGAGAAGAATCGAGAAGGGAGAGGCTGAAGGGAACCGCCTGTAACTTCAGGCGAATCAAGAACCCGAGGAGGATCCTCCACGAGTTCGGCACTAACTGGCCGGGGGCCAAACCGAAAAAATTCAGCACTGCGACGACCTCGGGAGAGAAGGGTAGGCACATTCCGCCCTAAAAAGCTTCCAAGTACAAGGCGATCTCCCTGCCCCGTACTTGATCCGCCCTCTCTCCCTCCTTGGCCAGTCGGAGCTTGTAGCACGAGGGGATGTGGAGGCGAGCCCGAGCATTGGCGAGCTCGTCCTCATGCCTCACCCAACACGAGGTTCCGGGGGCCGCATCCCCCGCCTCCTCCCTGGGGGCTACCCCCACCGCACGATCCCGAGAAGAGGATCCGACCCCTGCTCCCCGGGAGGACTCGGACACAACTAAAGGGTCCCTAGAACCTACTCTGACAACATCTACTGACTCTATAAAGGAAGACATCTAACCTTGAAAAAGGGAATCCTCGGGAACCGAAAGCGAAAGAAAGAAGACGAGCGCCGAGCAACCAGGACTTAAAAGAGGGAAATATAAAGGAGTAAGGGCCTAAGGACGGGCCCCACCCCTGTTTATTGCTGCAAGTGACCTTATCCAACGACGCCCGTCATCTCCCGCCAAAACGACTCCTCGCGTCCAGCGGGTCCAATCGCTCTACGTGTCAATCCTGCGCTGGACCGCATCCCATCAGACGCCGCAGGCCTGCATATGTCGCGTCGGCCAATTGATGCTTGACACGTGGACCGTCGCTTCAGCGGCAGAATGCACAAACCGGTGCACCTTCCTTAAATACAGAGATCTCGTCTTGATTCGCTGACAGAAAAGACAACTGACAACCCGAAGACTCATCCCGATAAAGCCTTAGGAAGGAGCTCACATCGGGAAGCCTGGCAGTCGACTCCTGACCCGATCCTCTAGCTGGTCGGGACAAGAGTGGGGGGCTAATGATGATGCTCAATATTGGCGATGTGAGATCAGGACACGTGGCGGATGACATGTTCCAAGACCCAAAATAAAGGGCCCACAAAGGCCGACCAGGCCACCCTGGTACCCGATCTGCAAGCGCAAGCTGGCCCTCCTCAGGGCCCCCTGCAAATTTGCCTCCTCGGCCCCTCAGCTCGGCCCGAGCTGCCACAGGATCAAGACTCCTCAACCCTCTTGCTCGGTTCCGAGCTCCCCAGCCGAGGCCTTCTTCCTCGGTCCCTCCGACCGACCAACTCCACAACTCACAGGCGTAACCGCCGCTCCGCAAATCTCGCCATGCACAGATTCTTCGCCAGCAACGTCCCACGTTCTACGCCATCACGATCCCTATTAATGGACGATCCTCTCTTTACGTGGGCTTGACGTTGGGAGCGTAACTGCCGGCAAGATTCCCACGCCTGCTGCTGCGTGCTGCCGCCGCTATATAAACCCCCATCACAGAGGGGTCAAGTAAGCCATTCTTGATTCCACTTAGCCGTTACTCTGCTCGGATTTAGTACTAACTTGATCATCGAAGGGTACTCGGTGGTACCAAACCACCCCGGGACTTCTTTGCAGGTACTCGGCGCTAAACTCCTCAAATCACCAACCTCCTCAAAACCCATTGAGACCCACACGCAACAAAAGATCATCGCCGAAATCCACCGGGAGATCAACGGAAGACAACATCTGACGGAGACCCGAAAAGGACCTCCATCAAAGCTCAATGAAGAGATTGCAAGATCAAGAGAAGGTAAGGAACTTAACCTAACTAACTAATATATACAAAGATTTAAACAAAAATTACAAAATGGAAATAGAATGAGGTGATCAAAGTATTGCGAAAGTATATCTTTAGCTTGCTCTCTGTTCTGGTATTTATAGATACAAAATCAGAATAAATAAACAATAAAACAAGGATGATGTGACAACATGGAATGACAAGAAGAAAGTTGGATCGCTTTGGAGTTGGTAGGACCGACGGTGGCGGCTATTTGGGGAATTCTGACGGTTTTCTTTAGAGTGTTTGGGCTCATATTCTTTTGGTGATCTTGTGTGCTCTCCATGATCTCACTAGCATTGTTTGATTCTTTTATAAACACTTGAATATTGATCTGTAGATTTGGAGGGAAGTTGTAATTTTAAATCACATCACACCTTTTGTTTTCACTCATGACCCATGCCCACTTGCTCATCCACTTGTACAAGTCATGATTCATGTGTGCCCACTTGTGCTAGGCTACCCCACCAAGGTTCATGCATCAAAAGACTTTGTGTTTCACACTTATATCATGTTTGACCACTTTTCATTAAAAAAATGTGTACACTTGCATTGTTTTGCAAAACTCTTTGAATACTGATCGGTTTTTTGTTCCGGTTGCAGTGTCGGGTCACAAATGCCGTATCTGTGTTTTTGAGTGTGTTTCCTGTGTTTTGTCATGAATACCTGTAATCTGTATTTATTGAGCAGACATGGGTTAATAGTACTGTTCGTCGCTGAAAAACGCGACCGGGACGTTGGGACGTCCGGCCTGAATTTTGGGGGCAGATGCTATTTGGTTTTATTCGTCCATCTCTCCGAAGATGCCAAGTTGATTTATGGCACCGTGTATCGGAGGTTTAGACGGATGCGGCCGTTGTAACAGGCTTCGTCAGATTCCCCCTCGTTGTGAGGGGTTTTTGATTGTGGGGACACTTTTCCCTGCAGGCGCAAGCCCCTGCAGTTAATTACGTTACTACGTAGCGGTAACCACTTTCTCCTGATCCAGAAGGTCACTTCGTGTCATGTGTGTTTGTTTTGTTGTTGGTTGCCCGTGGATTGTATAAGGAGACTAATTTACGTTGTTGCCCGTAGAGCGTGCATTAGTTCAAATCCGTATTTTCTTAAATTTGGGTTTGGGTTGGTTTAAGGATCGTTAATCTTGTTTTAGATTAAGATCAACTCAAATGTTTGTTGAGGATACGTTAGTCTAATTTTAGACTAAGATCTACTCAATAGGATTTTCTTTAGTTTATAGGGACATTACGGTCCGCAATTTAGTTTTTAGGGATGTTGCGGTCCACAAGTTACTTTTAAGGACATTACGGTCTATGGAGTTTAGTTTTAAGGACATTGCGGTCCATTGGGCTTAAGGACATCGTAGTCCGTGGTTTAAAGACATCATAGTCTATGGAGTTTAGTTTAGGGATGTTGCGGTCCATTGGGTTTAAGGAAATCGTAGTCCGTGGAATTTAGTTTTTAGGGACGTTGCGGTCCGCAATTTAGTTTTAAGGACGTTACGGTCCATGGAGTTTAGGGACATCATAGTCCATGGAGTTTCTGGTTGTCGGGACCCGCCACCTCTCTAAAGACGTTGAAGAATTACAACGACACATATTAGAGGTGTGAGGAGATGTACCCTTGAACCAATATTGGTTGGGAGATCTATAGTCGGGTTTGGGACTAAGACCAATTAAAAAGACTGTGAGCACATGGGCTCAGTTGATCTGAATCAAGGACTTGAAGCCAACTTAGGCTCAGTCCACTCATTTTTGAATAAAATGTTGAACATTTGTTTGGACTCAGTCCACTCAATTTTGAATAAAATATTGACATTTGTTTGGGCTCAGCCCTTTTTGTTCAACAATATTGAGCATTGATTTGGGTTCTGACACCCTTTTTTCTTTTTGTCTTTTATTGAGTGTTGAACACTTTTTATGGCGCTGGGGCCTGCCTTATTTACAGAGCACCCACGTGAGGAGCACATGGAGCACTTGGCGCTGAGCGCCAAACTTAGAGCGCTAAAGGGCTTCTTATAACACAGCGCCCACGTGAGGAGCACGTGGAGCGCTCGGCGCTGAGCGCCAGACTAGGAGCGCTAAAGCGCTTCTTACGAAATAGCGCGTGAAGCGCTGGGTGCTGAGCACCAGACTTGGAGCGCTAAGGCGCTTCTTAAAAAATAGCGCCCACGTGAGGAGCATGTGGAGCGCTTAGCGCTGAGTGCCAGACTTGGAGCGCTAAAACTCTTCTTTTAAATTGGAGTGCTAAGGCGCTTCTTATAAAATAACGCCCATGTGAGGAGCACGTGGAGCGCTTGGCGCTGAGTGCCAGACTTGGAGCGCTAAGGCGCTTCTTTGGCAGCTCTGATTAGTTCTGTACTCTAAGAATTAAATTCTCGATTTATAGGAGAGTTTGTCTCATGGATCTAAGAACTGAGTTCTTCTTTTATGAGGAGATGCAATGATCTCTTTGTTTTTATGAAAGACTTTACCTTATGGATCTGTGATCTAGAAAAAGAACTAAGTTCTTATGATGTGAGAGTTAAACTCTCAAAAATCGAGGAGAAGATATGATCTCTCTTCTTTTATTTACCTTGAAGAAGGTAGTTCTTCTTAGAGCTTTCTCTTCTCTTTTTCTTTTCTGAGAACTTGAAACTTATAGAGAGGTTTCTCCCTTTTTCTTGAAGTTTAGGGGGGGAGTCTTCTCTCCAAGACTTGAAGTCTTAGGTCCTTTATATAAGAGAGGCTGATTTGTTGAATCAGTTAAGGAAATCTCTTATTGAGAGATCTCTAATTGATTTGGAAATTTATCCCACCATTGAATTTTTGATCCAAGGGCATCTGTTTTACAGAAGACATCTTTCTTGTTTTTAGCAAAATTGGAAAAATATTTTCGCATACAGAACTTATTCTGTATCTTGGTGATTTTTAATCACCATTGGATCTTTGATCCAACGGTGATCTGATTTACAGAGCACAATCTTTCTTGTTTGGAAAGATTTGAGGAGTATTTCCTCAACAGAATTTTATTCTGGTAATTTGATGATTTTCAATCATCTTCGTTGGATCTTTGATCTAAGGGTGGAGAACATTTAGTTCTAGCTCTAGCGTTCTCGTGCTTTGCACGTAAGACGCTGTCTCGGAGTCTTTGACTCTTGGTGCTAGCGCTCTCGTGCTTTGCACATGAGGCGCTGCCTCAGTGTCTTTGACTCTTGGTGCTATCACTCTTGGCGCTATCGCTCTCATGCTTTGCACGTGGAGCGCTGCCTCAGAGTCTTTAGTGCTAGCGCTCACGTACTTTCTACGTGAGCGCTGCCTCAGGAGTCTTTGACTCTTAGTGCAGGCGCTCTTGGCGCTAGCGCTCTTATGAGGCGCTGACTCATTTCAAATTTCAAATGTTGAATAGAGTTTTGCTATCTGATTAGGGAAAACAAATGCCCCCCCGCCGTTGCGCTCACGTGGCTAACACGTGAGTGCAGCGGTGGCAGCTTTTCCACCGTTAGACCAACTTGGAAGTTGAATCGACTTCCGGCGCCTATAAATAGGGCCTTTGGCCCTTGAGATGACTGCTTGTTCATCTTCTTGTTTTCTTGTTCTTAGGAATTTAATTCTCCTTCAAAGCTAAGCTCTCTGCCTTAAGAAATTTCTTAGAGTCAAAACTCTGCCCAAATTCGGTAAGGATTGAACTTATTAACAGAGCTTTGCTCTTCTCAGATCGTAGATCTTAAAATGTTTTAGGGTTTTACCCATTAACAGAGCCGTGCTCATCTTTAGATCATAGATCTTCGAGATATAAATATTTTAGGATGATTTTAACCCATGAATTAGAACACTGTTCATCTTCTATGAAGAACTCTTAGAGTTTGTTCACAGATCTTGGAGATCTTAGAGTCTTTACTCTGCAAAAAGCTTTGTTTTTTTAGGGTTTTGTTGGATGATTCCATCGTCTTCACAGAGCACAGCTCTTAAAAATTTTAGGGAATTTTATTCCTCTGATGATTAGAGTTGACAGATGTCACTCTTATCTGCAGAGCGTTGCTCTCAAGGGAGTTTAACTCCTTGGCCCGAGGGGCCTCTCATTAAATGAGAATCCTTTTAGGATTTCCTATTTAATGAGTGACTGTCTCATCAATGATGAGCCGTCATCTTGATTTTGTGGGTCCCCTCTGGTCCCTTTCCACTGCATTGCAGTGCCGTACAAAATTTAAAGTACCAAGTGTCAGAATTTGAACTGTAGCCTTGACAACTAACTCTTGTTCTTTTTCGCACAGGTACTATGTCTTTTAACACCTCTTTCCCATTTGTTCGTCCGGAAAGCGCATTCCCTGACGCGCCCGTCGATAGGGAAGTCTTCGCGCTGATCAAAGATCATGACCCGGAGCAAAAGTCTCTTCATTTATGTGGGGCTTGGTGCAATCAAATCATCCGAGGTCGACGTAGATTCTCTTGTGCGGTGCTTTCGAAGCCCATTTCGGCGATCCACTACGCCGACTCACCCCCAGTGAACTATGCCGTAGAGGAGGTCAACTGGACTTCGGAGGGTTGCCTTCAGCCCTCTATGGCCGCGATACCCATACAGCCGCCGATGGCTTTGGATACTCTGGGGCGGAGTATATGTCAATGCGAGTCGGGCCCTTGGGGACAGCCATACATGATAGGCTTGACTGCTCGCCATCCAGCCGGGTACCTACAGTGGGCTCGCTATATTTTGTCGGCCAAGAAATCACTGTTGCTAACGCTTGGGTTGTACCCTGCAGTTTACGCAGCTCTTTTCCAGTATTCCATTCCCCCTGTATGGTGGGTCAAAGCTTTCTTGGAACAATGGAATGTACTAACTCACACCTTCCTTCTATCAGATCGGTAGGTTTCCATCTCTTTGGAGGAGTTCGCGGAGATCTCCGGCTTACCTGTCAGGGGAGAACATTATGAGGATCTACTTCCTCCTGACGAGTACATCTTTACCGCCAAGTCAGTGGTGATGGGCCTTACCCCGGAGAACGCCATTCAACATCAATCCCCAAGTCTGATTAAGGTGTTGAAAATTTACGAAAGTCTGTTTCTTGAATCTGGAGGGCACGGAGTCAGCTTCATGGATTTCATCGCTCGCTTTCTTCGTCCGAAAGTCTTATCAAAACAAGCTGCGAAATTTGCTAAGATTGACGACCCATTTGGTTTTGGCTTAGACAGCCAGCCAACAGCGGAGGCCGATCAAAGGAATTTCTTTCTCCCGGATACCCCGGTCGTCCTCTTTGCAGAGCTTGCAGCTTTAGAAATTGACAAAGAGGCATTCTTTTTGGGGTTTCTCAGCCTATGGTTAAGTTGGTTTATGCTCCCAATGCACCCTCGCCATATAAGGCCATCCGTCTTCTACCCAGCTTACCGAATGGTTATTGGGATGCGAATGGCAATCAGGGTCGCTGAGCTGGCTCACCTGTATCATGGCCTTAGCTTGGCGGCAGACACCACTCAGCCGGGGGTGCAGCCTGTAAACCTCCCGCTGCATTATTTTACGTCATGGATCCAGCTTCATGTGCTCGGCGCTTTTGGAGTCCACAAGCGGCCCCGTTTATACGACAGTTATAACTTTCCTCGGGTTATGCTGCTAGTTGATGCTTCCACTTTGGAACCGACTCAGCAAGAGGCTCAGGGCTTGGTTCTTCACCTGCGTACTGTCGGGGATGGCATGACCTACGTCGATAAGGTCTTAACCATCGGCAAAGAATCCACGAAGACAGTGCAGCCGCTGTGGGACACCTTCAAAGACAGAGCTTCTACCATGAAAGCTCGGGAGATTCTTCACTTATATTCAATCAGGCCGGGGTTTTTAGAGTTTAGGCAGAACGATTCGGCGTTGTTCATGAGAGATTGTTGGCTATAATGCCCTCAAGTCAATTATTGGATCACAGGCACGTGATTGCAATGATTGAGGTAGGACCTATACCGATACAACAGTCTTACTTAAGATGATAGTATGCTATCTGGTTTGACTTTATCATCGTGTACATACTTCAGGTGACTTTACAGATCACTATTACACGTTGATAGAGCCCATAGGATTTTTTGCTTGACCAGCAGTATGATGGCGATCATATACGTGAGAGTTGGGTAGTCTATAAGCACATCCTTAAAGTGTCCCTAGTCGTGGGAGTTTCGAGACTGGGCATCGATACTCAATGAGTAGACTAGTGTATACAGATCGAGGCCCCGAAGAGGGCGATGGCTAGTCTCACAAGCCATTGGTGTCAATTGGATCACCTAAGATGTATACAGGTGCTCATTGGGTTATAAGTACACCGAACGGACTCGCCGGGAACATGCTAGTTGGTATTATACCTGTCGTCAGATAGCAGTTCCCTGGTGACATGTGTACAGATTAGTCTATCGACCTGAGATCGTCATTTGTCTCATGTGAGTTCCCACTGTGCTTTGACCACTACCCTACCACGGCTCAAAAGAGTCATGCAAACAGATTTTAGTTGGGTACAGTCCCGAGCCACATGGAGGCAGTGAGCGGATCGTCAGGGGATTCGTCTTTCCGGGTATTGGGGGTGATATCGCGCAGTGTCTAGAGAGCCATTATACAAAGTCCATGGTTAAGACAAGTGAGATTTACTGGTAAGTATTCCAGTAGTTTCTCAAGGTGTTTTGGGCTATACTCCGACACGACTTATACTGCTATTAGGGGTCTGACGTTTATCATCCCCCTAGGCCCGATATACGATACTCATAGACGAACGGACCGGACTGTACGGATATTGTCACTGACAGGCTCAGTAGGGTTTTAGGATGAGTTCGCTCGTCAGCTTCCCTTTCGCTCAATACATAGGCAGCCGTTACGTACAGCTAGTTCCACTGACGTGCTTGTAGTTAAACCCACTGCCAGCGTATTGATGATCCTTTAGAGTCCCCCACGGAAACTTTCCCAAGTTCGGGCGAAACGTTGTAGAGGCTGTAAGGTTTTATGGCAGGGTTCGATCATATACGTGCACTTGTGCACGGATCATGATCGGACGGATCATACTAGAGGGCTTTGGTTTAAGCCGAATCCTGGTATTAGATTGGTTGGATTACTTTCATCTCGTAGTATTCGTATTCAGTCGGAATACGGATACGGGTATGTATATACGGATGAAGGGTATTCTTATAATTCATTACAAGATAATTTTAGATGATGCCATTTTCTTTTTGTGGATTTAAACATTTAGATTAAATGTTTAATGTGGTGGAATGTGTGACTCATTCTTGGCATGACATGGTTTTGTCATGGCTAAAATATTTTGTGTGAGCTTTTTAGATATTTTGTAAGCGTGTGAGTGTAGACATATTTTGTGAGTGTGTAAGGCTCATTTTCACACCACAAAATATCTAAACACTCACTTGAACAAAAGGGGGCATCCATCACATTTGAGAGAGCCATCTCATTCTTTTTCTTTTGGCTTGCTCACTTGATATTTTCTTGAGCTCACAACTTCCACCATGGGCATCATCTTCAACCTCCACTCTATCCCCCTCATGTGTTGAGAATCCTAGAGTGTATTGAAACAAACTAATCACACACTTTCTCTGCTTCATCTTGGTCATCTCTTTTGGCAAACTTGATATCCGAGTTGCTTCGGTTTGAAGCGGGAGCCCGTACAAAGATTTATTGACGTGGAACCACTTCGACGATGGAGACCGGAGATCAAATTCGTCGGGGCAGCCGCAACTAGCTAAGGGAAGAAATTGAAGACCAAAGGACACGGATCGATCTGTATAATCTATTTAAACCCCTTTACAGTTTACTAGTTGTAACCCTTCGAAAATCGTTTAGGCAGTTTTTCGGTAATCGGCTAAAATGTCAGCATTTTCCGTAAAAAGTCAAAATAGGTATTTTTCATTGTAGACCTAATTATAAAAAATTTAGATAAGATATTACTATAAATTGGTCACTAAAATATTACTTAAAATTTTCTAGTTAAATAAAAAAAAATCCGTATTTAATTATTTTTAATATTATTTTAAGCTTTTAAAAATACATTAAATTAGTGATAAATACAAATTTAATTAGGTAAATTACACATTTAGGAAATTTTATAAACTAAAATATAGTGTTAATAAATTGTATCATGACTTTGCAAGATGTTAGTTTTATGGTTTGAAATTAATGAAAAAAATGAAGTAAAATGGGGTTTTTTGTAAAAAGGTTGATGTAAAATGCATTAAATGAGATTTAAGGGGTTTTATTGACCTAGAATCATCTACACAAAACCCACGCCAACCCTTCCTTGCTGCTGGCCGAGAGCAAGCTGCAGCCATCCCCCTTGTTCCCACTTCTTTCTTGCTTCATTTTCATATCAAAATCCATAAAAAAAATTCACAAATTTCTTCTCCAATTCAAAGAAAAATCCAAATCCTATCTCTCCTCAAACCAAATTAGTTAAAAACTTGAAGAAAGGAGGCATCTTTGGTGGCTTGATCAAGATAGGGTTCACACTTGTGAGGTGAAAATTCTAAACTAATTGTTAAAGTGTAGTTTTAATGTGCTATATTAGAATTTTGAAGTATCAATTTAATAGAATTTGCTTGTTCATGAAAATCAAGAGAGGGATTTGATTTTGATTAGGGTTTGTAGCATGGTTGTTGGATTAAAGTTAGGGTTTTGGTTATCTAATTGGTTAGAATGGTTAATTGTGCGATATTGCGCTCGCTAGATCGATAAATTGCGATATTTGCATCGGAATCGGTATGCAAATGCTTTCTAGGTTTTTTATGTAAATTAGGAGGTGATATAATTGCGATATATGGACGATGTAATTAGCATCATATACGACTAGTAGTGTGCGCGAATGCGGGGTTTTGTCTAGTCGGGTTTTGGTTTTGTCGATTGCCACGAAATAACGATTCTAATTAAGATTTAGCGATTTTCGTGTGTTTTCCCGCCCACCGAGTGCACGTTATGTTTAATTCGAGAGCGTCGATATTTGTATATTGTGACTTGTATCGTTTTAGGATATGTAATCTTATGCTTGGTGTTGTGCAAATATAGGATCGGTCGGGGAAACATCGGACACGGCGCGTAAAGGCAAGGCGGTGGTCGGATTGGATTAGCGAGACTTCAGGTGAGTAGATGTATTCATCTATGGAGGAATCGTCTGGATGGCGCGAGGCGCCCCCTAGTTAGGATTACCTTATTTCTTACAAGACTTGTATTGCTAGTTAGCTCACCCCTTTATTTACATTGCATACCCTTACAGCTAACCGTATACTAGATTGCATGGACATTCATATACACATATGCGATATCACTTCATAGGACACGAACACCATTACCATTGGCATCTGTTGCATGCGCACTATTCATGTGACACACACGCCTTTGGTAATTGCCATAACACGTGCACTATAGAACCTGTTTAGCTCAGTATCGCCACTTGCATCGTACATGATATATGAAATTTGCATAGCATGTATATACCTCGCAGCAGCATCATACTTACACAGATTTCTAGCCATAATTCACATCGCATACCTTGTTATCATAGACATTTATCATATATAACATGTGGACATTATGATTTTCTTGAGGATTTCAGTATTGCTGCGATTTCCAGATTTTGGGGGAAAACCGCAAGAATTTAACAAAAGCTTATATTTATCATTTTTAAAACAAGTTGCGGTTTTTTCGTGATGTATGTGTCGTCCACTATGAGTTTTCATGTTTTCTGTTGGATTTCGAGACCCGATTCGAGGAGTGGATGAACCGTCTCGGGTACATGGTGGGCCCGGTATGGTACCCCAGGGCAAGAAGATCGAGTTGTAGACGATGAGCCTGGCAGGGAAAGACTACCTACCGGTGATGTCTGGCGCGGCGGATATCCGGAGGATACCGACCGTTGTCGTGAGATTTGATGACATGGGCCGATCCGGACTGACGGAGCCCGATATTTTGAGACATTGATACAGTGAGACATTGAGACAGAGGTGATTTCATATTTGGTGTCGATGCTTGACACGGTTTTCAGATGATTCTTGATGGTATTTAGCTATTATACAGATATTCCTTTTCCTAAAGTTAAGAATGCAGAACTCTTAACATTTAAAACACTTAAAGATTTAGTAATGACATTGCATACATGTGCATGCATACTAGAGGTATTATATCACATCTGAACATACATGCTGTGATCCATTTGCGTGCATTCTTATGATTGCCTTATTAGATGTTATATTCTACTCACGAGCTGGCAACTCACCCCCGTTGTGCCACAGTGTCTTGCAGGTCGGACCCATCATCCTTGTAGCCGCGGGCTATCTTATCATCAGCTCCTTTTGCTCAGACTCACGACATCGCCCGTAGGTGGATTGCGAGCACACTTTATTTCTTTTTGCTCTATCATTGTATCTAGTATTCTCCATCTACCACTTTCTATTTGTATATGCGACCTAGTGATGAGACTGAGAGATTTGTATATATGTGGTTTCTTTTGGGTCGAGCTCACTTGAGCCGACGTTGTGTTTTCTGATATTTTGCATTTCTTTTATACTCTTTTCTTGATATTACTTATATATTGCGTGTGGTTGTGATCCGCTTTGGGCGAAGAGCTAGCTCCCGCTTGGGGATGCCATTTTATGATTACAGGTTATATATATCTTGTTGTATCCATTTTGGGGGATAGAAAATACAAGGGAGACTCTGCCGAAATTTTCGGAAATTTTTGAAGTTTTTAAAAAGGGATTCTATGCAACTTAATTGATTTAAAAATCGTTTTCATGTAAGGGTTTCCTTCACTCTCTTTTGATTTGGTTTAGATTTTTCTGGGTTTTGGCTGACTTAGGTTACGGTACGCCTTTAGACGTCTCGCAATCTAAGTGCCAGTCACGTTCCGTACTTTCGGGTCGTGACAAAGTTGGTATCAGAGCGTAGGTTTTACCTTTCTAAGTGTAAGACGACCTTAATAGATGGAGTAGGTGACTTAAACAGAGTGGCGTAGCGTGGGTATGATCCGCGGCATACTTACGATACGGTACTCCGCCTAAGTGACCTTAGGACATAATTGCTTGTATTTCCTTTCTTGATTCCTTGCATTCCTTGATTCAATTGCAATGTTCTTATCGGTCCTGTTTCTTATTCCAGCTTCGATGCCGCCAAAGACTACGAGAGCTCAGCGGGCTGCCGCTAGGGATGAGATTCGAGCGGGCTCGTCTGAGGCGAGGATCGAGCGGGATGATACGCCTACCCCTCAGGGTCATACTGATCTGCCTTATCCAAACCGTATTGCCAGATTAGAGACCGGTATGCAGGAGTTGCGACAGATGATGGGATCTTTAGTTGAGTCCAGTCGGGCACAAAGATCCGAGGACGTTCCTTCCACCGCACAGACCACGATTGTACCTGCTGCACAGGTGGTCGCTCCTGCTACTACGAAGACTATCCCTGTTTCACTACAGGAGTTCATGAGATTGAGACCTCCAGCTTTTACCGGTACAGATGCGATAGAGGACCCACATGCATTTCTTGATAGGATGGCTCGGATTTGCCGTTCGTTGAGGTGTTCTGATGATAGATTGGTGGAGTTTGCGAGTTTTCGTCTGGAGGGTCTTGCCCAGACATGGTATGATTCAGTAGAGAGAGGCCGAGCTGCAGGTCTACCTTCTATGACCTGGGACGAGTTTACAGCTGCATTTCTTGCCCGTTTCCTTCCGGAGAGTGTCCGAGATGCTCGAGCCCGTAGTTTTGAGTCTCTGCGCAAGACTCCTGGGATGACGGTGTCAGAGTATGGTATACAGTTTACCCAGTTGTCTCGATATGCTCCGTACCTAGTAGACACGGAAGAGAAGAGAATAAAGAGGTTTGTGCGAGGGCTTGATACACAGCTATTCCTTGCCATCGGCACCCAGCACTTTGATACATACGCAGCCGCGATGGATGCAGCCTTACTTTTAGAGGAGCGTATTTCTAAGACTCTGGTCGTTTCTGGGCCGAAGAGGATCCGTACTGATACGCCAGCTCAGCGGCAGATGGGTAGACACCGCGATAGATTATTTCCGGGAGATGGTGGAGGCAGAGGATTGAGACGAGGTCAGTTATTTGGTTCATATCTACAGACCCAGCAGTCGTATCCAGAATGTTTTCGGTGTGGGAGTCAGTACCACCGTATCAGAGACTGTACCATGGGACGTCAGGGCGCGGCGACAGTCCCGCATGTGACCTTACCACCCTCACCACTGTAGGGTTCCTAGGCACTCTAGTGAGGTCTCACAAGGCATCAACCATGCCAAATTTCAAAAATTCTAGATGCCGAGAGACCCGACTACGGACCGTTGGCTAGAAAACTAGGCGAAAAAGAAATCTAGTTAACACTTAACAAAGGGAATACGGAAATACAACCTTTGTAGATCTGGTGCACCACCTCCATAGCTCCGCAACGAAGTCCTCTCGCTGTCCAATGCCGAAGAATGGGCAAGCTAGGTCGTCGATGTCCATGCCGAAGATGATCTACGTCGAGGCATCGCTAGATCAAGCTCCAACTTCACCAAGTCATGAAAACTTGTGAAGGAAACACACTCTACTACTTGGCAAGAGGTAGAGGATGAAGAAATAGGAAGTGGGTTCAATTTAGAATTGGATTTCTCACTCTTTATCATCAATCACCATTGATGACCTCAAGGTTTTCTTCTTGAGTTCAAGGAAGAAGAAGAAGAAATGATATGATAAGTTCATTAAAAAAGAAAAGAATAATCCATTCTTATCATAATAGAACCATGGTTAGGTGTAGAGAGTGAATCATGGTTTAGTGGAATGGTTAGGTTTAAGCATGAGACAAAAATGGTTACTTTATGAAAGCTTCAAGAAGCTTCAAGTGCAAACAAATAAAAGCCACCATTTCTTCTCATATCTTTTCCTTTTTCCAAAAAGAAAAAGATTAATAAATGAATGAAATGAATAAGGAAAAAGAAAACCCTAACCATTTCATTAACCAAGGTTTAATTCTTTACACTTAACCAAAAGGCATGCATCATCAAACATGATACAAGCAAGTGCACAAAATCATATCGCATATGCAATGCGCACATCCGAGTGAGAAAATCCATCTTAAAGTGAACCAATACTAGTTAATGCAAAGTAATATATCAAATATATAATTATGCATTAAATCATTAAATCAACACTTGATTTAACGATCCGGTCATATCACATATAACCGACTAGTATTCTATGTATCGGCTTATCGAACCAACCCTTGATTCGATAACTAGGTTATATCGCATACAACCTTTCGATACATTCATCGCGAGAATGGAATACGGTATCACATACATGCATTATTCTCGGTCCCGCACATATCTCATATGCGCTCCTATTTCGTTTCGCTTGAGCCAGGAAACCTCTGTGTAGGACTCTAAAGACTCGTCAATACGCCGGCAGCAGGTGATGATCATATCAAGCACCCACAAGCCGTAAGCGGTCTGCTAAACGTAACGGCCACCCGGGTATTGGGCGATCTGAAGATCGACGAGCAAGCCCGCTCACACTCCAGTGAATCCAACCAGTAACACTACCGTACAGTCCGGTCTGATCGTCTGATATGTCGCATATCTCGCCTAGGGGTGGTAAACGTCAGACCCCAATAGCTCGATAAGTCATGTCGATATGAGGTCTATAACACTTCGAGAAACTACTGGTAACACTTACCAGTAAATCTCAGCAACCCTGGCCAGGGATTTCCTGTTATAGCCAATCGAACACAGCGCAACATCAACCCCCTATACCGGGAGAGACGAATCCCCTCCTATCGCTCATTGCCTCCATGTGATTCGGGGCTGTACCCAAAAACCACCGTTTTGCACGCCCTCTTGGACGTGGTAAGATGGAAATCAAAGCACAGTGGGAACCACACAAGACTCTATGACGATCTCGGGTCAATAGGCTACTCTGTACCAGTGTCACCAGAGAACTGCCATCTGACGTAAGGTATAATACCATCTGGGAGTTCTCGGCGAGTCCGTCCAGTATACCCAGTCTCCACTGAGCACCCGTATATCATCTCTGATGTCAAACACCAATGGATATGGGATCATCCATCGCCCATCTGTATGGGTCGAGAAGGTATGCGCTAGTCTACACTGGTATATCGATGCCCCGTCTCGATACACCCATGACTAGGGACTTTGAAGGATGTACTTATGGACTACCATGTCCCCACTAGTATGATCCGCATCATAGTCCAGGTAGTCAAGTACAGATCCTAAGGGCTTTACCAACATGTAACAGAGAGACAATCAGCATACACGTTAAGGTAAAGGGTAACCAGATAGCATACTATCATGTCGAGCAAGAAAGTCCTCCCTATATATGTCCCAGCATCCACTACAATATACATCCTATGTACAGTAATGGCCTCTAGGGCATACATATAACTAACAATCTCCCACTTGCACTAGGGCCATCTGTAGCAGTGGTTGTAGTATCTCATACTCAACCATCCCATAAAAGTCTCTCTCTGGGAACAGGCCTTTGTGAGTGGATCCGCTGTGTTGTCCTCTGAGTCTACTCTCCTAACCTCGATCTCCCTGGAGATCAACCATCTCCATGATCAAGTGATACTGCCTTAGAATATGTCTGGATCACTGATGGGACCGGCGTTCCTTGGCATAAGCCACAACTCCATTGTCACACAATGGGAGGAACATAGTTCATCTCATGAACCAATATACACCCAAACAGCCTCTTTAGTAGCATCTTAAGTAGCGATGTATCCAGCCTTTATCGTCTAGTATGTCACGGTCTCTAGCTTGGAACTCTTCCAACATACCGTCCCTTTACTGAGGGTATAGACAATGCCTGTGACTGACATTCAGTCGTCTTTATCATCCTGGAACACTTCCAGTGATTTTCCCCAGGATCAACTGATACCATCTCACTACAACTAGTGAGTATCCTAACATCTATTTAGATCTATCTCATAGATCCAAAACCCAGGATTTAGGAGGTATCACTTTGATCCTATATTGAGAATCATGGTGATAAGCGGAGATTGATCGAGCGTAGCATAGGAAACTCCTTCCCTATCAAGAGTATGTCATCCACGTACTCTACGAGGATCGTCACCATACTCCCTACTATCTTTTTGTATATACAAGGTTCATCTACCATTTTGATGATGTCAACTTCTTTGACAAATCCATCAAAACAGATGTTCCAACTCCGCGATGCCTGCTTTATCCTATAAAGCATCTTGCACACGTTTCCGCTGCTCCCACTGTCTACGAAGCCCTCTGGCTGTGTACTTATAGACGCTCTCTTCCAAAATATCATTTAGAAAAGCTGTCATGACACCCAACCACCAGATATCGTAGTCATGGTATGTAGCCGTGGCAAATAGGATCTGGATGGACTTAAGCATAGCTACTTAGAAAAGGTTTCATCATCATCCATACCTGGTCAATGATGTAGACCTTTAACAAGTCTAGCTTTGAAAGTCTCAACTCTTCCATGTACACCAAGTAATCTTCTCAAGATATACTTGCTCCTGATGGGGATTTAACCCTTCAGTTATAGCAACCAAAGTCCATACTTTGTTGGTGTATAAGGATTCCATCTCAGATCGCTATGCATCCAGCCATTCTTACAGAGTCTTACTCCTGATGGCCAGCTCGAAGCTAGTTGGGTCATCATCTCATGATGCAATCCTCGCTCCCACTGTCATTGAGAAACCGATGTATCTCTCAGGTGGGTGAGAAAACCCTACTAGATCGGCGGAGAGGCTGAGGTTCGTTGGAATCTACTGAATCCTTTGGTTCTACCAAATCATCTGCTGTTGTTTGTATAGCTGGAACCTTTCCAGTTGTACATAACAGATCTTGCCTCGAGCTTGTCCGGATTTTGCTTTCAGACATAGGCCGGACAACTCCAAATCTTAACTAACTTAAGACATGGGTTCTTCCCATTCCATATCACATATGAAGCGGTAGGCAACTGATTTGATTAGAACCCTATTCAATAGGTATGCAGCTTCTCAAGTGCATAACACCCAAAAGGAAATAGGTAGCTCAGTATTACTCATCATAGAGCACACCATATCACATAGGGTGTAATTGCTCCACCCCGATATACCATTTTGCTATGGTGTATGCGGAGGAGTAATGCTGAGAGAGAATCTCATTCTCCTTTAGAAAAGTCCAGGATTTCCGTGCTCAAGTATTCTCCTCCTCGATCACATCAAAGGACATAATACTTATACCCTTATTGGTTCTCTACTTCTAACTTATATTCTATGAATATCTCAAAAGGTTCGGACTTGTGTTTCAACAGGAACATATGTCTGAAGCTTGAGAGATTATCAGAGAATGTAATGAAGTACAAAAAACCGGTCTTGGCATGTGTAGACAGGGGACCTACATACATGAACATGTATCATCCCAAGAGTTCACTAACTCTTTCTCTGTTTCCAATAAACAGAGCTAGTGTCATTATATCTTTGTGACATGACTGGCAAGTTTCACAAGATGTAGATTCAAACTGATTTAAATATGCATCTACATGTAACTTCAGCTAGTGGGTTCACATTGATCTGACCTAGTCTACAATACCTTAAGAAGGATCCGTTCATTTCTGAACTCTTCCTCTTATGTGTGTTCCATATACTTAGAACTGTAGTTTGATTTAGAACATCAACGCTTTTAGATAACGTGCCTGAACCGATCAACTTTTGATATAGGAAATGTTCAAAACATTATCCAACAATACAAAATTATATCCTTTCTTTACTAATAAAGAGATTGATATGATTTTGTATATCAGGTTCGGTATCTAATAACATTCGTTCAGAATCAATGTATTGGTAATACAGGGTGACAGTGACCAACAGATTTGGCTGCAACTCTTGCCCCGTTTTCTGCCTCATGAAACTTATCATCTGTTCTCAGTTCTCTACCTCTCTGTAGCCCTATGTAACAGATTACATATCTGGGATCCTGATCTGGTATCACATACCCAGGACGTAGAGGATACAGAGAAACAGTTCTTTGTAATGAACACACCCGAAGATGATGCATCAGCATGCACTCTCTTCGTTTGGGCGGCACGGTAAATCTGGTATTCCCCAATTTCCTGCTCTGTCTTATAACAATTATAAGTTGGAGCGGGACCAACGTTCCCCAGCTCAGTATAACAAGCGGGTTCGGTCAATAATCCGTTTTATTATCTTGATTAAGGCGTGATATGGTCGCTACCTGGAGAGAGAGAGAAGAAAACACTCAGCGTATGCTCTTGCAAGAATAGATTGGTTATTATTTTATCTAATCAGGATGGCTCCCACTGCTTTTTATCAAATCTTCCTTCAAACCCTAAAAGGAAAGACTAGCCGGGATTAATTACACACTACAAGTTCGCCAATCTTTCAGCCAGGCCAGTGTCGGTACTTTGAGGGAGGTCCCCCGTGCTTTCGCACGAACCTAATTAATGTAAACCTCGTTTTCCCAGAGGCGTAACCCCGTTAACACCTTTCTAGACACCTACTTGATCGGCTAATTGTAATGTGTAAAACTCTCCCAGGAGTAACTCTTCCTCGCAGCAGGTATCGGGATCCAACTATCTCATAGAAGGTATGCAATCTCATTGCAAATTTTAACACTTGAAATTCCCGATAATATTTTTCCCCATGCGATCTATGACCTTGACTGAGTCAACAAACCATAGACCGCAAGTAAAGTTCAACCCGTCATTTCCTGATTGAATTAAACCCATCCGCACGACCCTTGACTGAGTCAACAAGGCCGCACGACTACCCTAATCCAATCGCATCATATGCTTTGCAGATAAGCAATAATCAGCTACCGCACACTACGCCTTGACTGAGTCAACAAACGCAGCACGAATACTAACTATTACCTATCTGAAATGACGGAGGGCTACGACAGGTTTTTTTTTTTTTTTTTAAGAAAACCTTTTGCGTAATGAACTTTATATCGTTGTAGAATCAAATGATTTTTGAAATGGAGTGCTTTTGAGGCTTTTCTAGTTTTGCTAAAGGAGTCACTCCCGGTGAAGGGATCGTCGGTCCTTTCCTCGTCGAATGAGGTGCGGGATATATCATATATATCACTGTGCAAAGCAAAAACTCTTAAAAGCAATCAAAAGACAAACCGAGTGTGTAGAATCCGCCAGTTATTGCTAAAGGAGTCACTCCCGGTGAAGGGATCTCGGTCCTTTCCTTATCGAATAAGGTGCAGGATATATCACATATACCGCTGTGCAAAGCAAGAACTGTAGCTACCTGTTTTATTTTGAAATTCGATTCTACAACATCTTAGGTTTCTTTTTATTTCATTAATCACATTAATGAAGTCCCATCATTTATATACCTAAACATCACAGATAAATACGACGTACACTTATGCCATCCGCATTCGCCTCGATGTCCCCTCGTGCACCGTTAGGTTAGGTAACTAACGGCAGAGCAGGGCAGGGCTAGCACGGGTGTAAAACATAAGTAACGTCTATATAATATATCATATATACTATATACTGTATCTATCATAGAACATCACATGATCACATCACAGATATCGCAGCAGAAGAATCATATGAAATATTGGATATACTAGGACGTCCGTGTTTTCAATACGAGCCAGTATAAAACATGGATTCCAAGGTCGCGATGAATAGCCAAACCCACACCCCAAGACCCCTACGAGAGCGGCAAGCAACCCTACCAATTCTGGAGTTAGGAGACCCGGACTCGACTCCTCGAGTTGGTCTCCCACTGGACTCTAGAACCCGGTTACTTGTGCTCTCCTCCTTGGGTCTATCCTAGTGCGGAAAAGTAAATAATATACAAACGGTGACAACTTCCGCAACCTGGAAGTGCCCCAATAAAAGAATATTACATACAAGTTTTTACATGAATGAAAATGAAAAACACTCATCTCACATAAAAAACCCCGGCTATTCAAACACGACGATCCAATATAACATATCCAGCAACACATAACATCACATGTCATCAACGTAAGTAAATATGTCCATCCCAATTGTCGTTGACATATAGCAACGAAACCGGCGATATCACATATTACACTTACGGTCACAGAAAAGAAAGTGTAAAACTACAACAGTTGGAATCTGCAACCACCTCAGACATCGCATGCCTGACCAAATGAATTACTTAGACATCGCATGCCTAACAATTATAAACTCCGCATTTTAGTCTCAAAATCGAAAACTCTTTTCAATATCAAGTCGGGCAATTCAACAAGATTCCCGACATCCTGATCAAATACTCGTCGCAAACTTTAGTAGGCGGCCGCACCCCTGATACCGTCGACGAAGTGCACCAAGGCGGAACACCGCTACCGCGAGCACCCTGACGAATGCTTTCGGCGACGGGGTTCTCCTACAGTCACTTGGTCGGGGCTATGGAGTGAGGCTGTCTATTAAGTTTACCCGACGAGTATCCGCGTACGCTACGTGATTGCGACGGACTTTTGATCACATCAAAATTCCGTGGCAACCGATCAAGTGAGACTAAACTGCTATGTTTATAACATTCATTCAGTTATCTCATAACTTCTTGTGAATTCCAATTATTGTATCCCATTCCAGATAAACAGAAAATGTTAAACTTCTCGATCGAACAATCGAACACCCAAGTTTTCCCGATACAATCCAACACATGAAATAAGTCTAACAATATTCAGTTCGTGCCTCAGTACCAACGGTCCAGCCGTAGAAGGGTCAAGCCAACGCCTCACATGTGGCACGCCGTACTGCCCCAAACCCGAAGGTTCAAAGGGCAGTTCAAGACGGTCACATAATCGAGTTAAGGTTTGTTGTCTTCTAGAGGGTCCATCTCGTTACTTGCACTACTTAGAACGTCGTTAAACTACGGAAAAATCCAACACTTGGAAATTTCCCGACAGGGGAAAAATTGGGTATTTATATCCGGTCGAACTTTTTAACATATTCTAAAAATATCCGGAAAAGCACACCGACAAAAATTAGACAGTCCGATCGAATACACCGAGTCCCCAATACAACCCAGAAAATACAACTCTGGAATAAATATTAAAAACATCCAGAACACACAAGAAACACCAACAGAAACAACTGAAGAAAACACACATCCTAATCATCACAGACGGCCGCTGAACCGCCGCAAAAGGGGGGTCAACGCCGCGGTTCCACGGCCGTACTGTTGAATTAGGTTGTCGTTTTCTCCAGTTTTTCTTAGAATTTCCTTCACATTTCTCTGCATATTTTTAATTCCAAAATATCCACATTTTACAGAAATGTCCAGAGAGCATGTTAAGGGTTTGGGTTTCGGGTCGATCGGACTTCAAATTCCGTCGGGACTTCGCCTAAGGCTCTAGCTAGGCTCTGATACCACTGTAGGGTTCCTAGGCACTCTAGTGAGGTCTCACAAGGCATCAACCATGCCAATTTCAGAAATTCTAGGTGCCGAGAGACCCGACTACGGACCGTTGGCTAGAAAACTAGGCGAAAAAGAAATCTAGTTAACACTTAACTAAGGGAATACGGAAATACAACCTTTGTAGATCCGGTGCACCACCTCCATAGCTCCGCAACGAAGTCCCCTCGCTGTCCAAATGAGTTCCCGGGCTCTAGCGTCGGCTTCGTCGGAGAATGGGCAAGCTAGGTCGTCGATGTCCATGCCGAAGATGATCTACGTCGAGGCATCGCTAGATCAAGCTCCAACTTCACCAAGTCATGAAAACTTGTGAAGGAAACACACTCTACTACTTGGCAAGAGGTAGAGGATGAAGAAATAGGAAGTGGGTTCAATTTAGAATTGGATTTCTCACTCTTTATCATCAATCACCATTGATGACCTCAAGGTTTTCTTCTTGAGTTCAAGGAAGAAGAAGAAGAAATGATATGATAAGTTCATTAAAAAAGAAAAGAATAATCCATTCTTATCATAATAGAACCATGGTTAGGTGTAGAGAGTGAATCATGGTTTAGTGGAATGGTTAGGTTTAAGCATGAGACAAAAATGGTTACTTTATGAAAGCTTCAAGAAGCTTCAAGTGCAAACAAATAAAAGCCACCATTTCTTCTCATATCTTTTCCTTTTTCCAAAAAGAAAAAGATTAATAAATGAATGAAATGAATAAGGAAAAAGAAAACCCTAACCATTTCATTAACCAAGGTTTAATTCTTTACACTTAACCAAAAGGCATGCATCATCAAACATGATACAAGCAAGTGCACAAAATCATATCGCATATGCAATGCGCACATCCGAGTGAGAAAATCCATCTTAAAGTGAACCAATACTAGTTAATGCAAAGTAATATATCAAATATATAATTATGCATTAAATTATTAAATCAACACTTGATTTAACGATCCGGTCATATCGCATATAACCGACTAGTATTCTATGTATCGGCTTATCGAACCAACCCTTGATTCGATAACTAGGTTATATCGCATACAACCTTTCGATACATTCATCGCGAGAATGGAATACGGTATCACATACACGCATTATTCTCGGTCCCGCACATATCTCATATGCGCTCCTATTTCGTTTCGCTTGAGCCAGGAAACCTCTGTGTAGGACTCTAAAGACTCGTCAATACGCCGGCAGCAGGTGAAGATCATATCAAGCACCCACAAGCTGCAAGCGGTCTGCTAAACGTAACGGCCACCCGGGTATTAAGCGATCTGAAGATCGACGAGCAAGCCCGCTCACACTCCAGTGAATCCAACCAGTAACACTACCGTACAGTCCGGTCTGATCGTCTGATATGTCGCATATCTCGCCTAGGGGTGGTAAACGTCAGACCCCAATAGCTCGATAAGTCGTGTCGATATGAGGTCTATAACACTTCGAGAAACTACTGGTAACACTTACCAGTATATCTCAGCAACCCTGGCCAGGGATTTCCTGTTATAGCCAATCGAACACAGCGCAACATCAACCCCCTATACCGGGAGAGACGAATCCCCTCCTATCGCTCATTGCCTCCATGTGATTCGGGACTGTACCCAAAAACCACCGTTTTGCACGCCCTCTTGGACGTGGTAAGATGGAAATCAAAGCACAGTGGGAACCACACAAGACTCTATGACGATCTCGGGTCAACAGGCTACTCTGTACCAGTATCACCAGAGAACTGCCATCTGACGTAAGGTATAATACCATCTGGGAGTTCTAGGCGAGTCCGTCCAGTGTACCCAGTCTCCACTGAGCACCCGTATATCATCTCTGATGTCAAACACCAATGGATATGGGATCATCCATCGCCCATCTGTATGGGTCGAGAAGGTATGCGCTAGTCTACACTGGTATATCGATGCCCCGTCTCGATACACCCACGACTAGGGACTTTGAAGGATGTACTTATGGACTACCATGTCCCCACTAGTATGATCCGCATCATAGTCCAGGTAGTCAAGTACAGATCCTAAGGGCTTTACCAACATGTAACAGAGAGACAATCAGCATACACGTTAAGGTAAAGGGTAACCAGATAGCATACTATCATGTCGAGCAAGAAAGTCCTCCCTATATATGTCCCAGCATCCACTACAATATACATCCTATGTACAGTAATGGCCTCTAGGGCATACATATAACTAACAACCACCTCCTCAGAGAGCTCTACTTCCTACTCCTGATGATGCTCCACGCCAGTCAGATGCTTCTAGAGGCCGTGGGAGTGGCGGTCCGGTTCAGAGAGGACGAGGCGACAGAGGCAGAGGCAGAGGCCGAGGTAGAGGCAGAGGACAGCCAGCTATTAGTGGTGGACAGGCCCGAGTGTTCGCGTTGACTCCTCAGGATGCACAGGCATCCAATGCCGTCGTGACAGGTACTCTGCCAGTATGTTCTTTTGATGCACGGGTATTATTTGATCCAGGCTCCACACATTCCTATGTATCCATGTACTTTGCACCGAGGTTGGGCCGAGAGTCTTCTCCATTAGATCAGCCGCTTGTCGTTATTACACCGATAGGCGAGTCTTTTGTTGCCCGTTTTGTGTACCGATCGTGTTCCGTTCGTATCGGGGAGAGAGATTCTTCAGTTGATTTGATTCTCCTCGATATGCTAGACTTTGACGTTCTTCTTGGTATGGACTGGCTAGCCACCTGTTATGCATCCGTGGACTGCCGTGAGAAAGCAGTCAGATTCAGTTTTCCTGGTGGGCCGGTACTTGTTATTCAGGGAGATCGTAGCGCTACCCTTCCCAGCTTGATTTCTTCTCTTCACGCTGGTCAGCTCTTAAGGAAAGGGTGTCAGGGATTCTTAGCCTATGTTTGTGATATTAGCTCCACAGAGGTTCCGTTGGACCAGGTCTCTGTTGTGAGAGAGTTTCCTGATGTATTCCCTGACGAGCTGCCTGGTCTGCCACCAGAGCGTGAGATTGAGTTCTTGGTGATGTCGTCCGGGCTCACCAATGCCCCGGCAGCATTTATGGATTTGATGAACCGTGTATTCAGGCCGTATCACGATCAGTTCATTATTGTGTTCATTGACGACATCTTGGTTTATTCTCGGAGCCGGGAGGAGCATGAGCAACACTTACGTATCACATTGCAAACTTTGAGGGAGCATCAGCTGTTCGCCAAATTTTCCAAGTGCGCATTCTGGTTAGACAGTGTCGACTTCTTAGGTCATGTGGTGACGAGAGAAGGTATTTGTGTTGACCCGAAGAAGATCGAGGCAGTTCAGCGTTGGCCTAGACCGGTATCAGTTACAGAGGTTCGCAGTTTTCTAGGTCTGGCCGGCTATTATCGACGTTTTGTCCAGGATTTCTCCCGCATTGCTGCACCGTTGACCGGATTGACCCGGAAGGGGGTTCCTTTTGATTAGACCCAGGCATTTGAGGATAGTTTCCAGCAATTGAAGACGCGTCTGACTACTGCACCAGTGTTAGCATTGTCTTCAGGATCAGGCGGGTTCGTGGTATATTGTGATGCTTCTCGAGTGGGGCTGGGCTGTGTATTGATGCAGCACGATAGAGTTATCGCGTATGCTTCTCGGCAGCTGAGGAAACACGAACAGAACTACCCCACCCATGATTTAGAGATGGCTGCAGTGGTATTTGCACTTAAGATCTGGAGACATTACCTATACGGTGAGTCGTGCCAGATATTCACTGACCACAAGAGTTTGAAGTACATCTTCCAGCAGCGAGATCTGAACCTGAGACAGCGCCGATGGATGGAGTTGGTGAAGGATTATGACTGTGAGATTCTATACCATCCGGGCAAGGCAAATGTGGTGGCAGATGCTCTGAGTAGGAGGCCTGGAGGTAGCTTATCTTGTTTGAGCGCAGTACTGATGCAGTCGACGGCGGATTGGCAGGTGTTATGTGACAGCAGAGTGCAATTCGAGTTTACTCTTACAAGGGGACAGCTGGCCCATTTCAGAGCTCGCCCACAGTTACTTGACCGTATCCGCGAGGCACAGTCCGGCGATGCCCATATTTTAGAGATTATTGAGCAGATTCGGCAGGGCAGAGTTTCTGAGTTCGTGATTGATGATCAGGGGATACTTCGATTTGGGACTCGACTGTGCATGCCAGATTCAGAGGCACTGAGGCGTGATATTCTTGAGGAGGCACATAGATCAGTATACAGTGTTCACCCAGGTTCCACCAAGATGTACCATGATTTATGAGAGGTTTACTGGTGGGACGGGATGAGAAGGATGTTACAGACTTTGTGTCGAGATGCCTGACTTGTCAGCAAGTCAAGGCCGAGCACCAGAGGCCAGCCGGCGAGTTACAGCCTTTGCCCATCCCTGAGTGGAAGTGGGAGCAGGTCTCCATGGACTTCATTGTGGGTCTACCCAGGACCAGTCGAGGGTATGACTCTATTTGGGTGATTGTGGATCGACTGACGAAAGCGGCTCACTTCCAGCCAGTGAAGACCACTTTTGGATTTTCTCAGTACGCCCAGGTTTATATTGATGAGATAGTGCGACTGCATGGTGTTCCGACTTGCATCGTGTCCGACCGGGGCACCCAGTTTACCAGCCGATTGTGGCAGAAACTTCAGGAAGCATTGGGCACCCGATTGAGTTTTAGCACAGCCTTTCATCCGCAGACTGACGGTCAATCGGAGCGTACTATTCAGACTCTTGAGGACATGCTCAGAGCTTGTGTTTTAGATTTCGGTGGTAGCTGGGATCGTCATTTGCCTTTGATCGATTTTTCCTACAATAATAGCTTCCAGGAGACGACCGAAAAGATACAGCTGATTCGGGACAGGATGAGAGCGGCACAGAGCAGGCAGAAATCATATGCTGACAGGCGCCGTCGCCGACTCGAGTTCGCTGTTGGCGATCATGTTTTCCTGAAGGTCTCTCCGATGAAAGGCGTGATGAGATTTGGGCGGAAAGGGAAGCTGAGTCCTAGATATGTTGGTCCTTTCGAGATCCTAGAGCGTGTTAGTCCAGTCGCTTATCGGTTAGCTCTTCTGCCCAGCTTCCCCGATGTTCACCCCGTGTTCCATGTCTCGATACTCCGCAAGTACCTTCATGATCCTTCCCACGCGATTCAGCACCATACGATCCAGCTAGAGCGTGATCTTTCATTCACCGAGCAGCCGGTGGTCATTTTGGATCGGCAGGTGAAGAAATTGAGGTCGAAGGTTATACCGTCCGTCAAGGTCCTTTGGCGTGGCCCGAACAGCGAGGAGGTTACCTGGGAGACCGAGGTCGAGATGAGGAAGAGATATCCCCATCTTTTTGAAGGTACGCGTAGTTAAATTCTAAATTCGAGGACCGAATTTCTTTAAGGGGGGAAGATTGTAACCCTTCGAAAATCGTTTAGGCAGTTTTTCGGTAATCGGCTAAAATGTCAGCTTTTTCCGTAAAAAGTCAAAATAAGTATTTTTCATTGTAGACCTAATTATACAAAATTTAGATAAGATATTACTATAAATTGATCACTAAAATGTTACTTAAAATTTTCTAGTTAAATAAAAAAAAAATTCCATATTTAATTATTTTTAATATTATTTTAAGCTTTTAAAAATACATTAAATTAGTGATAAATACAAATTTAATTAGGTAAATTATACATTTAGGAAATTTTATAAACTAAAATATAGTGTTAATAAATTGTATCATGACTTTGCAAGATGTTAGTTTTATGGTTTGAAATTAATGAAAAAATGAAGTAAAATGGGTTTTTTTGTAAAAAGGTTGATGTGAAATACATTAAATGAAATTTAAGGGGTTTTATTGACCTAGAATCATCTACACAAAACCCACACCAACCCTTCCTTGCTGCTGGCCGAGAGCAAGCTGCAGCCATCCCCCTTGTTCCCACTTCTTTCTTGCTTCATTTTCACATCAAAATCCATAAAAAAATTCACAAATTTCTTCTCCAATTCAAAGCAAAATCCTAATCCTATCTCTCCTCAACCCAAATTAGTTAAAAACTTGAAGAAATGAGGCATCTTTGGTGGCTTGATCAAGCTAGGGTTCACACTTGTGAGGTGAGAATTCTAAACTAATTGTTAAAGTGTAGTTTTAATGTGCTATATTAGAATTTTGAAGTATCAATTTAATAGAATTTGCTTGTTCATGAAAATCAAGAGAGGGATTTGATTTTGATTAGGGTTTGTAGCATGGTTGTTGGATTAAATTTAGGGTTTTGGTTATCTAATTGGTTAGAATGGTTAATTGTGCGATGTTGCGCTCGCTAGATCGATAAATTGCGATATTTGCATCGGAATCGGTATGCAAATGCTTTCTAGGTTTTTATGTAAATTAGGAGGTGATATAATTGCGATATATGGACGATGTAATTAGCATCATATACGACTAGTAGTGTGCGCGAATGCGGGGTTTTGTCTAGTCGGGTTTTGGTTTTGTCGATTGCCCCGAAATAACGATTCTAGTTAAGATTTAGCGATTTTCGTGTGTTTTCCCGCCCACCGAGTGCACGTTATGTTTAATTCGAGAGCGTCGATATTTGTATATTGTGACTTGCATCGTTTTAGGATATTTAATCTTATGCTTGGTGTTGTGCAAATATAGGATCGGTCGGGGAAACATCGGACACGGCGCGTAAAGGCAAGGCGGTGGTCGGATCGGATTAGCGAGGCTTCAGGTGAGTAGATGTATTCATCTATGGGGGAATCGTCTGGATAGCGCGAGGCGCCCCTAGTTAGGATTACCTTATTTCTTGCAAGACTTGTATTGCTAGTTAGCTCACCCCTTTATTTACATTGCATACCCTTACAGCTAACCGTATACTAGATTGCATGGACATTCATATACACATATGCGATATCACTTCATAGGACACGAACACCATTACCATTGGCATCTGTTGCATGAGCACTATTCATGTGACACACACGCCTTTGGTAATTGCCATGCCACGTGCACTATAGAACCTGTTTAGCTCAGTATCGCAACTTGCATCGTACATGATATATGAAATTTGCATAGCATGTATATATCTCGCATCATCATCATACTTACACAGATTTCTAGCCACAATTCACATCGCATACCATGTTATCATAGACATTTATCATATATAACATGTGGACATTATGATTTTCTTGAGAATTTCAGTATTGCTGCGATTTCTGGATTTTGGGGGAAAACCGCAAGAATTTAACAAAAGCTTATATTTATCATTTTTAAAACAAGTTGCGGTTTTCTCGTGATGTATGTGTCGTCCACCATGAGTTTTTATGTTTTCTGTTGGATTTCGAGACCCGATTCGAGGAGTGGATGAACCGTCTCGGGTACATGGTGGGCCCGGTATGGTACCCCGAGACAAGAAGATCGAGTTGTAGACGATGAGCCTGGCAGGGGAAGACTACCTACCGGTGATGTCTTGCGCGGCGGATATCCGGAGGATACCGACCGTTGTCGTGAGATTTGATGACATGGGCCGATCCAGACTGACGGAGCCCGATATTTTGAGACATTGATACAGTGAGACATTGAGACAGAGGTGATTTCATATTTGGTGTCGATGCTTGACACGGTTTTCAGATGATTCTTGATGGTATTTAGCTATTATACAGATATTCCTTTTCCTAAAGTTAAGAATGCAGAACTCTTAACATTTAAAACACTTAAAGATTTAGTAATGACATTGCATACATGTGCATGAATACTAGAGGTATTATATCACATCTGAACATACATGCTGTGACGCATTTGCGTGCATTCTTACGATTGCCTTATTAGATGTTATATTCTACTCACGAGCTGGTAACTCACTCCCGTTGTGCCACAGTGTCTTGCAGGTCGGACCCGTCATCCTTGTAGCAGCGGGCTATCTTATCATCAGCTCCTTTTGCTCAGACTCGCGACATCGCCCGTAGGTGGGTTGCGAGCACACTTTATTTCTTTTTTCTCTATCATTGTATCTAGTATTCTCCATCTACCACTTTCTATTTGTATATGCGACCCAGTGATGAGACTGAGAGATTTGTATATATGTGGTTTCTTTTGGGTCGAGCTCACTTGAGCCGACGTTGTGTTTTCTGATATTTTGCATTTCTTTTATGCTCTTTTCTTGATATTACTTATATATTGCGTGTGGTTGTGATCCGTCTTGGGCGAAGAGCTAGCTCCCGCTTGGGGATGCCATTTTATGATTACAGGTTATATATATCTTGTTGTACCCATTTTGGGGGATAGAAAATACAAGGGAGACTCTGCCGAAATTTTCGGAAATTTTTGATGTTTTTAAAAAGGGATTCTATGCAACTTAATTGATTTAAAAATCGTTTTCATATAAGGGTTTCCTTCACTCTCTTTTGATTTGGTTTAGATTTTTCTGGGTTTTGGCTGACTTAGGTTACGGTACGCCATTAGACGTCTCGCAATCTAAGTGCCAGTCACGTTACGTACTTTCGGGTCGTGACACTAGTATTAGGTTAATGGCACGATCCGTAGTTTAGGGTTACGTTAGCGCCAATTTGAAAAGTTTTTATTCCGCATTTGGCCTCGGATTGACGGCCGGGGAGCTGCCGTAGCCTTACAGGGTATCAGAGCCAAACCATTAACCGCATACTAGTTGGTTTAGACAATGTTAAATTATCGAAATCGAAACAACCCCAAACACTGCCCCGATACATTGCAGTTTCTGTCGAAATTTAAAGTGTCTTCAAAAATTATTTAAACAACAGCAGAAGACTACTTAGATGACTACTAGAACACACTGCAAACACGAACCCAAGACTCCAAAATTGGACCGGCCACATTGGACAAAAATCCGAGGAGGCCGGCCTGGGTTTGGAGTTGGGGCTTGAAATTTTCAGTGTGGTTTAGTCTCTGTAATGTTGGTTCAGTGGTATTGTTTGTTTAGCCCAGTTTGGATATGGTTTTATCCAGTTGTTTGAGGCTATTCTGGGGTTAATTCGAAGTCGATATTTTCTAACATTGTTTAAAGTTTACAGTACTCACATTACTATCTACGACCGTGAATGTCATTTGATCGGTACAACTTGTCTAATCGCTATAGTTCCTTTTGACGGGTTTGCGAACGTGACATTCACGTTGATGTTCTGTGTTGTGCTGTGATATTGCGGATTGTCATGGTGGATAGCTTGGATGCAATGTTAGTACAGTTTAGTATTATTTGTATATTTGATATCGCGGGGCGAGCGTCCAACATGTAGACTTCCGTCACTGCCTGTTTGTATAATATTCTTTTGGGACACGACCGGGCTGAGGTCGATGTACCCGTTGTACATATTTTTCATTTCTGTACTAGGTTTTATCCCGCGATGGAGTGCACGGATAGCCGGGTTCTGGAGGGCAACGGGTCCACATCTCATGGCTTTGAGAGGCAGAGGGGCCTCACTCTAGAATTGGCAGGCTATTCGCCGCACTCGTAGGGGGTACAGGTTGACCCAAGGTAGGGTTCTCAAGTTACCGGATTCTGTGAACTGCTGGGTGGTCCATTCACTTTGCTGAAGGGGGCTGCCTCGCTTCTGGTTTTGGTGAGTAACTTGCCGCACTCGTAGGGGTCTAGGTTTTCATTGCACAGGCTATCCACACAACCAGGGGAACGTCGGGTTTCAGTTGTGGCTCAAAGGAAACCCGGGGCTCCCAGATTATCTGTATTGTTCTGTGATGCTTATTACTTTTCTGTGATGTTGCATTTATCACGCCTGGAGAGATTATTATATATTGATATATATATATACTAGTAGATGTTGTATATGTTTTACACCTGCGCTAGTCCGGTCCCCGCTCTGTCGTTAGTTAAGTAACTTAACGGGTGATGACAGGACCCAGTGGCGAATGCGGTTGGCATATACATAAACTATATTTTCGTTCTTTTGTGGTGTGATCAATTGATGGGACTGCGTTGATTCAGATTAATGCAAGGAAAACAGACATATTCGATGTTGTTGGAACAATTTTTCAAAACGCTGTTATTACAAGGATGTTGTCTTTTTTTTTGCACAGAGGTATTCGGTTATGAATATCCAGCACCTCATTCGACGAGGCAAGGGCTGAGATCCCTTCATCATGAGTGACCCCTTGGACAGAGTTTTGCGTCAGGGTAATAACTTCACTATAGTCGATTACTTTTTTCTTTGCATCGCGGTATTTAGTTGAAATATCCTGCACCTCATTTCACGAGGAAAGAGCCGATATCCCTTCACCGGGAGTGACCTCTTTACCAAAGTTTTTCGTTACTATATATTTGTAAAAAGGTATGCAGTTCCTTCAACGATATCACGTTCATTACGTTAAAGGTTTTTTGCCAAAAACCAGTCGTAGCCCTCCGTCATTTCTTACAGGTATTACTTAGTATTCATACTGTGTATGTTGACCTCTGTCAAGGCACAGTGCTTGGTAGCTGGGTAATGCTTATTCGTTGCATAGATATGTGATTATTTAGGACATTCGCACGGTCATTTTGACATCTGTCAAGGGCACGTGCGGGTGGGTCTAAGTTAATCAAGGATAATGACGGGTTGAACTTGACTTGCAATTTATGATATGTTGACCTCTATCAAGGTCATAAGCCGCTTGGGGTAAAAATCATATCGGGAATTTCTAAAGAAACTGAAACTTGCCAGGCATGCGCATACCTTCTGAAGTGTGATAACGTGAGTGGATTCCATCACGTTATCATGCGATAATAGTTGGATCCTGATTCCCACTGATGAGTTGGTTTACTCCTCGGGTGATCCCGACTAATTCTTCTTTCAGATTTGGAGGAGAATTTGAGGATACATTGGGAGGCATCCTGATTAGATAAAGTGATTAACCATTCTGATCTAGGTTAGAGTGCACGCTGAGTGTTTCTTTTCTCTCTCTCATTGACAGCAACCATGGCCTGACCCTAGATTATGACTCAGTGACCAAGTTAACCGAACTTTCTTAAAACACTGGCTTTTGGATTGTCTGGGTTGCATACTTCATTGTCACTCCTACTTTTACCCTTTGCTTTTCTCCAGAACACCCCGTATCACTACGAATATCCACTTCCATTGGATAAATCTATCGTATAGTTTCATACGAACTCGAAGGAACTTGTTCCAGATTCAAGGATGGATTCTGGTTCTGGAGAGATTGAATAGGACTATTTAGTTGTCTTTTCCTTTTACCTTCTCTCAGGTTGTGAGGGCTCCTAGGATTAGGAGAAGGTGCACCTATTACGCTTATTTGATAGTCTTCTTCAAAACCATAGGAAGGTGCTGAAAGGTAAGGAATGGAGAAAACCAATTAGCCTAAGTTGGGTGTACAGAAGGTAATAAGTAAAGACAAAATAAAAGGATTAGAAAGAGGGCAAAGTAAATTGCGACTGCTATCATTCACGACCAAACAGCGTATTTCATCGCCACTCCTACTTCACCTTTGCTTTTCTCCGGTTCAGGAGAAATAGAATAAGGTTTATTTAGTTGTCTTTTATCATCACCTTCTCTCAGGTTGCGAGTACTCCTAGAATTAGGAGGGTACACCCATTATACTTTTTGGATAGTCTTCTTCCAAACCATAGGCTGGTGCCGAACGGTAGGGATTGAAGAAAACCATTTAGCCTAAGGGGGTGTGCAGAAGGTAATGAGTAAAGACAAATAAAGGGATTTGGAGAGATGGCAAGGAAATATACGGTTATAGTCATGAATCTGGATAGTGGAAGAGACATTACTAGAAATACCCAGATACCCCTTCGAAACATCTTCATGTTTCAGTTTTAATATGCGTTGTTAATTGAAAACTGATTTCCCAATTAGATCCTTACTCCAGGGTATGTATTTACCAGGTATGATTCTCGCATCTGTATGGTTTTACAGATGATGAGTGGGAGTAAGTTATTGGGAATTAGGTGATCATCCTCATTATATTGGAATTTGTTGTAATTGGTGATATTTGAGGAAATCACCTGGGTTTTTGTCGGACGGCAAATATTTGGTTTTGAATATCCGTTGTTATGCACCAATTTCAAACTAATATATCTGTACGTTTATTTTATAAAGTGAGATATAAATTTTTGAAATTATGTCCATGACATTTATCTATATCAGTTGATGGTTAGATAAGGAGTATTAAACAGCGGTGTAATTCTTCTTAACCATAGTACAGCTTTCAGCCTGCGACGCACAGGGTTTGAGTTATTCAACTCAGAGGACTTATACAAAATATTGTATGTTGTCCAGTGTCCATTAGGACAAAGGGTTTGGTCCTCGTACTATATTCTGTTTACTTGTGACTTCTCAAGTTTTAGACAAGTGTTTCGTAGAGATACAAGGTTCAAGTTTTGAGAAGTTATAGGTACAAGAATAAAGTAAAGTACCATGTATTGCAAGTATCAGGATTCTTCAAGGTGATCGAAGATGTAGATACTTGTGTTCGGTATTCAGTTGATAGTGATGGTTTTGAGAACTTGCTTCTCTTTCAGGTTACTCATATCTGGATGCACTCCTAAGTTGAGTAATGCTGATCGGCCTCTCTCCATTTAGTTGACATGCACTGGAGACAGCTGCATGATTTGAATCTGGTTCCAATTAAATCAGTGCCTCTGTTTCTATATTGTATATAGAATAGTTCATATCTTTACGATGATAAGGTATTTGGAGTTGTCCGGTTTATGCTTAAAACCAGACTCTAGATAACTCAAGGCACGTTTCTGTAATGGCAATTTGTGGGTTAACCCAGGCTTTAACGAGGTTAACTTTCTACCATCTGGAAGATCAATAGTGATATTGTTCTTGACTAGCCACAGTTTTAGTAAAATGGATTTTTTCAGAAAACAGTAGTGGGAGTATGGTAGAACTAGAAGTGATTCCAGAACCACAAATGATTACTGAAAATTTAATAGAACCTAAAGATTCAATCGGGTTTGACATTCCATTGGCTACTCCGCAGATATGGTGGGTAACCTCAGGCACCCGAGAGGTACTCCGGTATCCTCAAGGACGGTGACAGGGAGGTTCTTGTTTATCCAGACTTAACACTACTGTTGTTCCAGACTATGAGACCCGGCAAGAGGACGAGTATAGCATCGTTCTAAACTAGTTTTAGAAGTGCACGTGTATATGACTCTACCAGAGAGTTGTTGTGGTCAGCGGGAGAAGCGGAACCATAGTGGACAAATAGCTTGTGTCTATTTATAGACTAAAGTAGATATAGCGGAGATAGATCATCTATTTTTGATGTGAAAGTCATAGACCTTGACTTCATCAGAATAGGAGATGGATCTGTTAAGAAGGTAGTAGGGTGTGATGTCTTGGTATTTAGATGACATGCACGATGTAGGAAGTGAAATTCCTATCCTACAATCGGTTATACTGTGGTTGTCACACAGTGGTTTCTCTACATAGGATTTGGATATTATATCAGGCATTCTGGTTACTAGATCTATGGTTTTAGATATAGATTTGGGTAGTTTCCCAATCTGGGTACTTAGACAGTGTTCTAAAGGTATTTTAGAATGGACGACTCCTGGCACAGTAGTGTACCTGCAGGTGATGGAGTCAACCTCTCCAAAGGTGTCTTACAGACTAAAGGGGAGAAGGATGTGCATGATTGGCATATCACTTACTTAGGCAATTGAGTCAATCATAAGATGTCAAGCACCACACCAAATGTTGTTTTTGCACGAGATACAATAAGTTTATAGATATTAATCCAATCCTGGAAAAACGTTCGGAAGTAGTTTTAGAACATAAGTTGATGTTCTAGGGATTTGATAACGGCAGTCTCCTTCAAGAGACGGTTATCATTCCAGGCTTTAAAGATGACATGGTTGACAGAGTGACTGTCAGAGTTATAGACTTTCCTCTGTGAGGGGCAGTAGTTTGGACAGATGGTCCAAGCGGATACTGAGGGAGGCATGGTGCAGAATACTAATTAAATTTAGTTGATGATACTATCTAAGAAGTTTGCTGGATTTGGAGTTCATTTGTGAACTTGGTCCTATCAGACATCCAGACATATTCTAAGACAGATATTGCTCATTTCGGGAGATGGTTTTCTCCGTGAACTTGAGATTAAGATAGACATAGAAAGAAACATCAGAGCGGATCCACTCACTGAGGCTATTTCTAGAAAGCAATAGTTTCACAAACGAGCTTTGTGAAACTGATTAGTAGAGGAGTTGGGTGTTCGGTATCACACGGGCTATGAGTATGCGACACCGCAATAATTAGCCTTAAGTGCAAGTGGGAGATTGTTGGCTATAGTGCCCTCAAGTCAATTATTGGATCACAGGCACGTGATTGCAATGATTGAGGGAGGACCGTACCGGTGGAACAGTCTTACTCAAGATGATAGTATGCTATATAGTTTGTCTTTATCATCGTGTACATGCTTCAGGTGACATTACAGATCACTATTATACGTTGATAGAGCCCATAGGATTTTTTTCTTGACTACCAGCAGTATGATAGTGATCATATACGTGAGAGTTGGGTAGTCTATAAGCACATCCTTAAAGTGTCCCTAGTCAAGGGAGTTTCGAGACTGGGCATCGATACTCCATGAGTAGACTAGTGTTTACAGATCGAGACCCCAACGAGGGGCGATGGCTGGTCTCACAAACCATTAGTATCAGTTGGTTCACCTAAGATGTATACAGGTGCTCATTGGGTTATGAGTACACCGGACAGATTCACCGAGAACATGCTAGTTGGTATTATACCTGTCGTCAGATAGCAGTTCCGTGGTGACATGTGTACAGGTTAGTCTATCGACCTGAGATCAGCATTTGTCTCGTGTGAGTTCCCACTGTGCTTTGACAACTACCCTACCACGGCTCAAAGGAGTCGTGCAAACAGATTTTAGTTGGGTACAGTCCCAAGCCACATAGAGACAGTGAACGGATCGTCAGGGGATTCGTCTCTCCCGATATTGGCGTTGATATTGCGCTGTGTTTAGAGAGCCATTACACAAAGTTCTTGGCTAAGGCAAGTGAGATTTACTGGTAGGTATTCCAGTAGTTTCTCAGGGTGTTCAGGGCTACACTCCGACACGACTTATACTGCTATTGGGGGTCTGACGTTTAGCATCCCCCTAGGCCCGATATGTGATACTCATAGACGAACGGACCGGACTGTACGGATATTGTCACTGACAGGCTCAGTAGGGTTTCAAGATAAGTTCGCTCGTCAGCTTCCCTTTCGCTCAATACATGGGCAGCCGTTACGTACAGCTAATGCTACTGACGTGCTTGTGGTTAAACCCACTGCCAGCGTATTGACGAGCCTTTAGAGTCCCCCACAGAAATTTTCCTATGTTCGGGTGAAACTTTATAGAGGCTGTATGGTTTTATAGCAGGGTTCGATCATATACGTGCACTTATGCACAGATCATGATCGGACGGATCATACTAGTGGTCTTTAGTTTAAGCTGGATCCTAGTATTAGATTGGTTGGATTACTTTCATCTCGTAGTATTCGTATTCAGTCGGAATACGGATGCGGGTATATATATATGGATGAGGGGTATTCTTATAATTCATTACAATATAACTTTAGATGATGCCATTTTCTTTTTGTGGATTTAAACATTTAGATTAAATGTTTAATATGGTGGAATTTGTGACTCATTCTTGGCATGACATGGTTTTGTCATGGCTAAGATATTTTGTGTGAGCTTTTTAGATATTTTGTAAGTGTGTGAGTATAGAGATATTTTGTGAGTGTGTAAGGCTCATTTTCACACCACAAAATATCTAAACACACACTTGAACAAAAGGGGGCAGCCATCACATTTGAGAGAGCCATCTCATTCTTTTTCTTTTGGCTTGCTCACTTGATATTTTCTTGAGCTCACAACTTCCACCATGGGCATCATCTTCAACCTCCACTCTATCCCTCTCATGTGTTGAGAATCCTAGAGTGTATTGAGACAAAGTAATCACACACTTTCTCTACTTCATCTTGGTCATCTCTTTTGGCAAACTTGATGTCCAAGTTCCTTCTGTTTGAAGCGGGGGCCTGTACAAAGATTCATTGACTTGGAGCCTCTTCGACGATGGAGACCGGAGATCAAATTCATCGGGGTAGCCGCAACTAGCTAAGGGAAGAGATTGAAGACCGAAGGACACGGATCGATCGGTATAATCTATTTAAACCCCTTTACAGTTTACTAGTATTAGGTTAATGGCACGATCAGTAGTTTAGGGTTACGTTAGCGCCAGTTTGAAAAGTTTGTATTCCGCATTTGGCCTCGGATTGATGGCCGGGGCGCTGCCGTAGCCTTACAGATACAACCCGTACCATTTCGCTTAACAATCAAGCTACAATCAGGATGTTCCGCTTGAGGCCTTCCTGGATGAGCCGGTTGCCACAGAGGAGGGTATCCATAGCACGCTGCACCATTTCATGCGGCTCAACACTGGGTCCAGCTTTTTTATCAGTGAGCCGAGCTACATTCCGAAAGTCTTGAACATATACGTGGCGTGGTACCAGCACGCGATGAGTGCCATTATTAGGGAGGAAAAGCGATTATTGCTTGATCGCAAGGGTGCTGTCCCAGCTGGTAATCCAGTCGTTCCCTTGAAGCGACGGACCATCATTCGTCCTTCCTTGAGAGAAGCTACTGTGGTGGTGGTCCCGTGTGCCTTTCCTATTAAGCCTCTACCTCGTGTGCCTGTAGAAGCTGTGGCTGCAGTGTCTCCTGAGTCTGGCATGGGTACAGAGATCGGGACTCGTCGCCTAAAGTTGACTGCCAAGCGCAAACTCCTGTCATCGGCTACTGACGCTCGCTCGCAGAAAAAGAAGAAGTCGCTCTTTTCTACTGACGTTGTACTCGGCCAGAAGCCCCATGCTCCCTATAGCGAGGGCTTGTGTGAGGGCTTGTGTGAGTACGGGACCAATGAGGGTCTATTTATCGTGCATGTGGATGATATTGATCTTCAAGTTGCACTTGTGGCCTCCGAGCGACTGGCTCGTGATGAAGCAGCACTGATCACGATCGCACAGTCAGGTAGACTTCAGTCATATCTTTCCGCGGTTATTTTTTTTTATTATGCTTTTACTGATGCTTTCCTTCCTCAACAGGTATCTCTGCCGAAGAGGCTCTTGCGGCTTCCCTCAGAACGTTTGAAGAGGAAGAGAGGCTCCGTGTTTCTTTGGGCTTTGGTATACTTCGGCTCATTGTGCCTTCATTCCCTTGTTCTTTATTCGTGGTTTGACCCTCTCTTTTATTTTGTTGCAGGGACTACCTTAGCTCGGGTTATTCCAAGTGTGGTGCTAATCGCGAATGATGACGCAGCGACTTCGTTAGAGCTGGCTACCGCAGCCACGGCTATCCCTAAGTCACCGCAAGGGGTCTCGCTAAAGCAGCAGATGATGGACGTCGTAACGGCGCCGGAGGCAATGCTTGGTTCAGACGACAGTATACCCTTGTCGGAGGTCCTGAGGAGGTCAGCTCTCATGGCCCAGGCCGAAAAGAAGCGTCGGAGGCGTGCAGAGAAAGAACGTGATGCCGCCTTGGCTATAGGTGCAGGCTCAAGCACCACTCCCCCTGTTGCTATTCCTCCAGAGGATGCTCCATCTGCCCTGTCTACCGCCCATAGACAGGTTGCTTGCGCGGCTCAGGAAGAAATCGAAAAGCTGCCCGAAGGTAACGTAACGCTGAGTCTTTTTCACTAGAACTTGATCTTCAAACTCTTATATACCATATCCTGCAGGGCCAAGTCCTGGCGATGAGATGGCAGGTGAGATGACGGCAACCACAGAGCCAGAAGCGGCTACTCTCTCTCGGGAGTCTGGGACTGCCCAAACCGTCTCTCTTTCTCCTTGTGGTTCCCTGCTATCGGCGGGCATCACGAGTGTCACGACGGCCCTCGTCAAATCAGGGGACGAACCTATGGGCGCAAAGACTACTCCTCTGAAGGAGAGCGAAGAAGCTGCAACGCCCGGTGATGCTTCCATCGCGGTTTTGGCTGATGACCCGTCAGGTAAGTCTTGAGTCATTGTTCTCCTTTCATTTTACAATCCCGTTCAGTTTCATCTGATGATTTTTGTTTGTAGGTGCAGTAAACGTAGAAATTGTTCCATCTGAAGCACCTCCGGTCGCCGCCATGACGGTTGTTGTTCCCTCGCCTTCTCCGATGTCCTCCGAAATGTTGGAAGGTATAGATTCGCGATTTATTTAGTTAAACTATGAACACCGTCTTCCTTGTACTGACCATGTATCGTCGCAACTTTGTAAGAGTCCTCTTTGATCATCTGTATTAGGTGCTGAACCCGCATTTCTCCTTCCAGACGGAAGTCACTCTGCCTGCTGGTGTCGGTGAGTATAGTTTTTAACCGACATCCTTTCCTTTCTTTTATGGGCAACCATGACGTTGCTAATTCTTCTTTGAATTGATTGCAGCGTTAGAGATAGGAGGAGGAGACGAAAGAATAGCTACGCCTCCGGTACTCCCAACTTTGCCACCTGTTGCAGACGGTATAGTAGACTCCATTGCTCATGCATTTTCTTTATCTCTTGAGCCAAAATTTGACCATAACTTGTTTTGCAGCAATCGCACCGACTTCAGCTCCCTTCGAGTCTCGAATCCCAATGTCGGCAGGGCCCTTTGCTAAACGCCCACCCTCCAGGGGTGCTGCGAATAGCCTGCGAATGTTGAGCGAGTTCGTCGAGGATCTTGATGCCGAGGCCCTCGCATTCGCTGCAGATTTTGCCGCTGAGGTCAATCCTATGTTAGCGACGCTCGTGAACTTCCATTGCGAAGGTGTCGTCGAGTCTTGGGTTAGTCACTACAGAAAGATCGAGGCTTGCTTGCATGAGATTGAGCTCAAGCGTCCTGCCCCGGAAGTATCGGCTTTGAACTCCCAGCGAGCCGCGTGGGTTGAGCAGAGTGTTCCTTTCCTTCGCCATTTTGAATAAGAGGTGACCCTGAGGCGAAAGGAATGTGAGGCAACTTCCACAGATTCTGTCCAATTGCGTGCCCAGGTCAAAATGAACGCTGCACAGCTGAACGCTATTTTTGAAGGTCTCCAACGATGTATTTCTGACGGGCTGGTGCTGAGGAAGAAGCTTGACTTCACTGAACGGGTTATGCAGAGTCATGAAGCCGCTCAGCAGGAGATCGATGTGAAGGTTTCATCATGTTTGCAGCAACGGGCTCGAATTGAAGCAGAGTTGGCCGCGGTGGCTGATCATGAAAAGGAGTTTAGAGGATTGCGCGAGCGACTTGCTGACTTACTAAAGACGTCTCCTTCTTAGTAGCCACCTTTGTATCAACCGAAAATTTGTAATCTATGAATAACATGCCTTTATTCATTTTTTATTCTTTTATATGATGTATCTTGTACTCAATTGAATTCACGAATAAAAGATACATTTTTTTGTACTATCGCCTTCTTTTCTTAGCTGTGTCATTGACATGTTACTTTAGCAAATGTAGCCTGTAGATAGTAGATAGCAATTCATCTTGAACTTTTTGTAGTGTAGCAATAGCTTAGGAGACAGGTTCAGGTCTGCTGCCTAAGACTTTTCAACTTTATGGGCTATGCGGGTCTCATAAAGACTTTTCTCCCTACGAGTCGAGAAGATCTCGTAGGTTCATTTTCTCCTTAGGAATCATGAGGATTCCTAAGTGAGTTTTCTCTTGAGAGTCATAAGGATCTCACAAGAGAATTTTCTCCCTTACAAGTTGAGAGGACTTGTATGTGGTTGGTGGGTTGACTTGTTTCCGAGTCGAAGCACTGCTCCGACAGGGAGATCGTTGGCTGACTTGTTTCTGAGACGGAGGTCATTTGTTAATGTGTTTCCGCGACGGGGTCATTTGCTGACGTATTTCCACGACGGGGTCATCGGATGACGTATTTCTAGGACGGGGTCATTTGCTGACGTAATTCCGCGACGGGATCATTTGCTGACGTATTTCCGCGACGGGGTCATTTGCTGACGTATTTCTGAGACGGGTTCATTGGATGACGTATTTCCGCGACGGGGTCATTTGCTGACGTATTTCCACGACGGGTCATTTGCTAACGTATTTCCGCGACGGGGTCATTGGCTGACGTATTTCCACGAGATAGGGTCATTTGCTGACGTGTTTCCGCGACGGGGTCATTGGCTGATGTCTTTCCGAGATGGAGGTCGTTGGCTGACGTGTTTCCGAGACGGAGGTCGTTGGCTGACGTGTTTCCGAGACGGAGGTCATTTGCTGACGTATTTCCGAGACGGAGGTCATTGGCTAACGTGTTTCCGAGACGGAGGTCATTGGCTGACGTACTCCGCTTTCTGCGGTGTCGGGTTGACTTGCTCTGCATTCTGAGGTGTCGGGGCTGACTCTAGGTTGTCTGTGAACCATAGAATCTTGGAACTAGGGACTTTATCGTAGCTCCAATTGGTGGTGTCGCGTCCGTACCCTGCTGGCATGAGGAGGAACGCCATTATTGGTCTTCTGGGATGCAGATGTTGCTGTCGAGATCTGACTTTCTCTTTGACAGAATTTGTTGGGACATGTGGTTCCTGTTCCCGCCAAAAAAAATTCTGCGCAAAAGAGCCCAAAGTATCAAATGGCAGCGATACGTTTAAGAAAATATGAACCAGTATTTTCCGGGCTCTATTTTGACAAACTCTCGAATATAAAACAGCTAAATTCTGATGGTATCAAAAGCGTCTCGAAAAAGCCTTCGATTTGATATATTATGGGCCTCATAATTCATTCGGGATCAAAAGTTATGAGGCATCACGTGCTCACACGTGACCGGACATCACGTGCCCACACGTCACCGGGCATCACCGTGCAGATACATGACCATTTACAGGCAAAGCCTGTAGGCACTGAATAAAATAAATAATTGGAAATAATTAATCAGTGGGGTCACGTGCCAACACGTGATGGGCCTTTAAACCCACTGAAAAGAATTAAAGGTATAATAAAATAACAAGGAAAAACCCCAATGGGGTATCACGTGCTGATGCGTGATAATTCCTGAGTTCTTTAAAACAACAGAATTAAATTCTGGTCAAATGCTTAATCAGAGGGTCACGTGCCAACACGTGATGGGTTCCTAAAGATCTATGAATTAATAGAATTAAATTCTAATTAAGAGGGAATCAAAAAGCCTAACTAGAAAAATATTTCTCTAAATCTTTCTGAACAAAAAAGATGGTGCTCTGTAAAATGGAACACCGTTGGATTAAAAATCCAATGGTGATTAAAAGTCACCAATTTATGGAAAGATTTTATATAAGGAAAGATTTCCCTAAAATTTGCCAGGAATAACAGATAAAAGATCTTTTGGATTAAAAATCCATTGGTGAATAAAATTCACTGAGTGATCTAAAAGATCATGTTGGTTACAAAATCAATTAAAATGTTTCAATAAAAGATTGACAAAACAAATTGATTCTTTTCTTTCTCCTATAAATAGGAGCCAAGAAGAGAAGAGAAGGGATCTACTTTTTTGGAAGATAACAACAACAGAGAGAAAAAAGAGAGGAGAATTTAATTCTCAAGAGAGAGAGAGAGAAAAAGATCTCTTCAGAGAAAAGAAACCCTAGGTGAGAAAGGGGAAAGAGATCTAGGTTCCATAAGACAAAAAGAATTTAATTCTCAATTTAAGAGTTTAACTCTTCTGAATAAGAACTTAGTTCTTCGTTTGGTTGAAGATCTGCAGAAGCAGATCTCCCCACAAGTTGAGAATTTAATTCTCATCGGGGAGATTCTGCCATGCAGATCCAAAACTTAGAGGGAGAATTGAGTTTAAGGAATTTAATTCCCCCAAATTCATAGGAATTTAATTCCTCCAAAACAGAACTAGGGTTTAACCCTATATGAGAATTTAATTCTCCCAAATTCATAAGAATTTAATTCCTCCAAAACAGAACTAGGGATTAACGCTATATGAGAATTTAATTCTCCCAAATTCATAGGAATTTAATTCCTCCAAAACAGAACTAGGGTTTAACCCTACATGAGAATTTAATTCTTCCATATACATAGGAATTTAATTCCTCTAAAAACAGAATTAGGGTTTAACCCTACAGAGAATTTAATTCTTAAAATAAGAGACTTAAAGCTCTCCATTCACGTAAGGAACTTGATCACATGGTAACACGTGACCCCCATTCTCAATGAACAGAAAAGAGAGAACAAAACTAGGTCACGTGTTCCCACGTGACCCTTAAACAGACTCCCCAAAATGAGAAGAAAAAAGCTTGGAGGCAATGCCTTACGTGCTCACACGTGACCCTCATAAATGAAGAGAACAAAGCCAAAGGCTGTACTGATTTTAGGCGCCCTCACGTGTCCCCACATGACCCCTTAATAAACACTTTAATAATCAATACATGGCTACCCATCACGTGCCAACATGTGATGGCCTGAAAACTAAAAGTGTTTAACACTTATTTGAATATTCTGATAATAAAATAAAGGAAGTCTGGCCCCTATCTTCAGACGTCTCACGTGACCCCGCATGACCAACTCAATTCTAGTGTTTAACACTACTTTAAGCGCATCGTCCTTAGTGTTTAACACTATTTTCAGCACATCACGTGGGAGCACGTGATCACCAAGTAACCTCTAGTGTTTAACACTATTTTAAAGCCAAGCTTAGCCCAAATTGGTTAAGTTTTCCAGAGGCAAATCTTCCCTTCAATTGGACCTCAAAATTGGTCAGTTCATATGATAAGCAAAGTAAAGTCCAGAGCTATAATGAATGGTTAGTGCTTAGCCAAAGACAAGAAGTTGTTAGAGCCCCAAACCCCTGTTTAAACATTGCTAAATAATGGGGGGCTGAACCCAGACAAATGTTCAATAGTCCAACAAAGGGCCAACATCTCAAATCTAATTGGACTTAGCCCAAGTTGGCCATAAGTCCTCAATTCAGATTTAACTGAGCCAATGTGCTTATAATCTAATTAATTGATCTTAGTTCCAAATTGGACTATAGATTTCCCAATCAACTTTGGTTCAAGGGTACATCTCTTCACTCCTCTGATATTTGTCGTTGTAATCCTTCAACGTCTTCAGAGAGGTGACGGGTCCCGATAACCAATCATTCCATAGACTGTGGGGTCCTTAAACTCATGGATTATGATGTCCTTAACCTGGACTGTGGGGTCCTTAAGCCCATGGACTATGATGTCCTTAACCTGGACTGTGGGTTCCTTAAGCCCACGGACTATGATGTCCTTAACCTCGGACTGTGGGGTCCCTTTAAACCCATGGACTATGATGTCCTTAATCTCGGACTGTGGGGTCCTTAAGACTATGGACTATGATGTCCTTAACCTTGGACCACCATGTCCTTAAACTGGCAATTGACCGCAAAGTCCCTAAACTAGAACAATAGAGCCCAAACGCTCTTTTGTTGGATCTAAATGATCCCGTTAAGTAGATCTTAGTCTAAAATTAGACTAACGTATCCTTAACAAATGGTTAAGTTGACCTTAGTTTAAAATTAGACTAACGTGTCCTTAACAAACCATTAAGTTGATCTTAGTCTAAAATTAGACTAATGTATCCTTAACAAACATTTAAGTTGATCTTAGTCTCAAATGAGACTAATGTATTCTTAAACCCAACCCTAACCCAAATCTAAGAAGATACGGATTTGGACTAATCCACGCCCTACGGGCGACAACATAAATTAGTTTCTGTATACAATCCACGGGCAACCAAAAACAAAACAAACAAACACGACACGAAGTGGCCATCTGGAGAAAGAGAAAGTTGTTACCGCGACGTGGTAGTGTAATTAATTGCAGGGGCTTGTGCCTGCAGGGAAGAGCGTCCCCACAATCAAAAACCCCTCAAATGAGGGGGAATCTGACGAAGTCTGCTACATCGGCCGCATCCGTTTAAACCTTCGATACACGGTGTCATAAATCAACTTGGCATCTTCGAAAAGGTAGACGGATAGTACCAATTAGCATCTACCCTCAAATTCAGGCAAGACGGACCTACGCGGTCGCGTCTCCGTGTTTCAACGTGGAACAGTTCCCTTTTCGTTTATGCCCATGGATTGTATACAGGGGTCAGTATGGACTTATCTGCAGGGCAAAAGTTTCATTCTTTTATTTCATTCTTTATTTCTTTCCGTGATGCTCTATCTTTTCAGCTTTTTATACCGCAAAAGTCGCGATTGCCCAATCATTTCGGCTATTTTTCACGGTGCCCAATCATTTCGTCTATTTTTCTTTTTACTCGCTGCTTTTTATTGCGAGTTGCCCAAACATTTCGGCTATTTTTATATTTATATATTTTACTCGCTGATTTTTATTGCGAGTTTCCCAAACATTTCGGCTATTTCATATGCATTTTTTATTGCGAGTATGGAACTCAAGATCTGATACCAATCTTAGCATCAGTATCGCTGCGACTGGAATATTGCCAGGAGCGAAGCATCATTTGCCGTGAAAGGACTTGGAATTTGATACCGATTTAAGTATCAGCATCGCTACAACTGGGATATTGCCAGGAGCGAATCATCATTTGCCTTTGTCGATTTAAACAAAAATGGCTTAGCAAACAGGGTTGGAATCCTGTCGACTAAGGCTTTTGACTTCATGAGCCGTAAAGGTGTTTCTCCCTGCGAGTCGTGAGGATTTCGTAGGTGCATTTTCTCCTTAAGAATCGTGAGGATTCTTAAGTGTGTGTTCTCTTATAAGTCGTAAGGATCTTATAAGAGTGTTTTCTCCTTATAAGTCGAGAGGACTTACAAGTGTCATTCACCATACAAGAAAATTTCGCACCATTGGTGGAACCGGGTGGGGGAAACGTTTATTTGTGCCCATAGATTATATACAAGGGTTAACATTGAACCGTTTGTAGGTCAGTCTGGGAAATGTGATGGCTCAAGAACAAGTTCAGATCCTTGTAGCTTAAGGCTTTCTAATCTTATGAGCCGTGAGGATCTCATAAGAGGGTTCTCCTTACGAGTCGTGAGGATCTCGTAAGTGTAATTTCTCCTCAAGAATCGTGGGTGTTCCCGCCAAAAATTTCTGCGCAAAAGAGTCTAAGGTATCAAATGGCAGCGATACGCTTAAGAAAATGCGAACCACTATTTTCCGAGCTGTATTTTGACAAACTCCGGAATGAGGAATAGCTAAATTCTGATGGTATTGAAAGAATCTTGAAAATACCTTCGATTTGATATATTATGGGCCTCATAATTCATCCGGGATCAAAAGTTATGAGCAAATGTGTTATGCACATGTGATCTAAGGAAGAAGATGCGAACCAGTATTTTCCGAGCTGTATTTTGACAAACTCCGGAATGAGAAATGGCTAAATTATGATGATATGGAAAGCATCACGAAAAGACCTTCGATTTGATATATTATGGGCCTCATAATTCATCCGAGATCAAAAGTTATGAGCAAATATGTTATGCACGTGTAATCTAAAGTAATGCTCTACTACATGGGGAATGCATTTTTTAGTCCCACATCGGGAAAAGGAGAGATGGTTTCTCTACCACTCCGATATAAATAAGAGAGGATACCTCTTAGAAAGGGAGAGTGAAATCCTCAAAGAATTCAATACTCAAAGGAGCTTAGTTCTCCAAAGGAGCTTAGTTCTCCAAGATAGGAGCATGCTCCTCCATAATGCGCATATGCACAAGCGCCATGTACGCTACGTGCAACGCATGTGTGCCCGCCATGCGACACCACGTGCAACGCACGTGCGCACCACATGAGAATATTTAATAATATTAAAAAGTGCTTGTTCTCCATATATACAAGCTCTGCTTCTCATCATAATGCGCATGTGCGCTACGTGCAACGCACGTGTGCTCGCCACGCGCGCACCACGTGTAACGCACGTGCGCACCACATGAGAACATTTAATAATATTAAAAGGAGCTTGTTCTCCATATATAGAAGCTCTGCTTCTCCTCATAATGCGCATGTGCGCTACGTGCAAATATGAGCGCCCAACACGTGCGACGCACGTGCGCCCAACACGTGCGACGCACGTGCGCGAACGCAAAGAAGCCTTTTTCAGTAGCGAGAAGCTTAAGCTCCATCATATTCTTCCCCCCTAATGATTGAGACATGGTTCAAAGGGTACATCCCTCCACACCTTCGATATATGGCACTGTAATCTCTCAGTGTCGTTGGAGAGGTGGTGGGTCCCAACGACCAATGATCTTTCTTTCTAAAATAAAAAAAGAGAAGAAGAGAGAACATTGACAGAGAAACAGGGAAAGAACTCAGAGAACTCCTAAAAAGAAAGTTTGAGAAGAAATCAGAAAGAAAAGAAGGTAAACTTTTGAAAAGAAGAATTTCTTCTGAAAAGATCAATGATCTAAGAACAAGATCAGGATCTTAAAATAAAAAGAAAAGATCAAATAATAAGAATAAAATAAGAAGTAATATACTTCTTTATTAGATCATTTGATCTACACAAAGGCATTGCCTTTTGATGAACCACTGGTTCTGGAATCTTAAAAAAAGATTCTTTTCTTGAATCCAAAATTGGATCAAGATATTAAAACAGTGCCTTGCACTTGTAAATCTGTACTGTTGCGCTCTTGGGTTGACGCAAGCCACCAGAGAGCGCCACGTGTCACCTCCACATGTGCTTGCGCTCATTAATTAGCGCAAAAGGCCTAACAGGCCAAATTAAATGCAATGCATTATTTTAAAGAAGGGCAGAGTCCAAACAGATGCCCTGCATCATTTATAAAGGGACAGAGCCCAAATCAGAATAGCCTAGCATGCCAAAATAAAATGCAGTGCATTATTAAACAGGGGCAAAGCCCTAGCACAGGCCTAATAGGTCAAAGATAAAAAAAACGTTGAATATTCTCAACTGTACTTAGCCCAATCATGGCCGTAAGTCCTCAAATTAAATTGACTGAACAAGACTACTCTCCTAAATCAATTTACATCCAGTTCAAGGGTACATCTCCGAACTCCTCTGACACCTATCGTTGTAATTCTTCAACGACGTCAGAGAGGCGACGGGTCCCGACAACCATATATCAACACGAACTGTGGGGTCCTTAAACTCATGGACTCATGGGTCCTTAAACTAAAACACGGACTGTGGGGTCCTTAAACCCGCGGACTTATGCATCCTTAAACTAAAACACGGACTGTGGGGTCCTTAAACCCGCGGACTTATGCGTCCTTAAACTAAAACACGGACTGTAGGGTCCTTAAACCCGTGGACTTATGCGTCCTTAAACTAAAACACGGACTGTGGGGTCCTTAAACCCACGGACTTAAGCGTTCTTAAACTACCTATGGACCACCATGTCCCTAAACTGGAATATGGACCGCAATGTCCTTAAACTACCAATGGACCGCAATGTCCCTAAACTACCTATGGACCACTACGTCCCTAAACTGGAACAATAGAGCCCCCAAACGCTCTTTTGTCGGATCTAAACGATTCCGTTTAAGTTGATCTTAGCCTCAAATATGGCTAACGTATCCTTAAACATTCAAACAGACTTTAGTCCCAAATTGGACTATAAGACCCCCAATCAACTTTGGTTCAAGGGTACATCTCCGAACTCCTCTGATTCATGTCGTTGTAATCCTTCAACGTCGTCAGAGAAGTGACGGGTCCTGACGGCCATATATTAAATGGACCACTACGTCCTTAAACTAGAAATGGATCTAGACGATCCCGTTAGGTTGATCTTAGTCTCAAATCAGACTAACGTATCCTTAACGAACATTTAAGTTGATCTTAATCTCAAATGCGGCTAACGTATCCTTAAATTAAAAACACCAAACCCAAATCTAAGTAAATACGGATTTGGACTAATCCACGTCCTACGGGCGACGGCATTACTCAGTCTCCGTATACAATCCACGGGCAACCACAAAGAAAACAAACACCCACGACCCGAAGTGAAATTCTGGAGAAGGAGAAAGTTGTTACCGCGATACAGTAGCGTAATTAACTGCAGGGGCTTGCGCCTGCAGGGAAGAGCGTCCCCACAATCAAAAACCCCTCAAGCGAGGGGGAATCTGACGAAGTCTGCTATATCGACCGCATCCGTCTAAACCTCCGATACACGGTGTCATAAATCAACTTGGCATCTTCGGAGAGGTAGACGGATAAAACCATATAGCATCTGCCCCGAATCTCAGGCTAGACGTCCTCACGTCTCCGCCGCCATTCGGAGGGGAACAGATTCTGGCATGCCCGGTGGGACCTTTTCCTCTTTCCACTCCACACTTCATGTGTCGTGTTTTTCCCGCGATCAAATAATCGCGGTGTATATGTTTTTGGTTGCCCTTAGGGGAGTGGATATTGAAGCCGGCATTTCGTCTCTATGAAGAATGGCATTTGCACCCACCCTAGCAACTCAGGCTCTGTCATACCCGGCGGAGTCAAGTATGGGTCACTTGCAGCCTCAAATCTCTGCAATCCGGCTTTTCAAGAAATTAACGGGCTTCTTTTTAGGTCGATGCTCCCACCTCCCACCCTCGGTGCCTCAACGCCGTTGGAGGAAGCCCAGAGGATGTATGTCGCCCACAGGCAGGCTCCCCACGCAGCAGCCTTGCCGACGGAATCGGTCCTCAAACAGCTAGCACATGCCAAAGACTAAGGTCGACGCAGGGGGAAGAATATTCAAGCTATTCAAGAAATCAATGGCTTCAAATTGCACTAACTGCAACAGCAACTCTCGCTCTGTCCCATCTGGAGGAGTAACCTACGGGCCCCAGGCGGCCTCCCTTTTCACTATGCCAGTGGAGCAGGTAACTCAAGCCACCACTTGGCTCTTCTTCGGGACCGTGCTCCCGCCAACGAGCTTCAGCGCTCCTGTACCATCACAAGAAGCTCCCAAGAAGTCGTTTTTCAGCGCTCCTGTGCTTGTTTACGCCTTACTTTGCATTATACTGTATATAAGCACACACAAAATTGTGATAATAAAAGAGTAGAAAGTGAAAAATTATATTTAAAAGATAGGAATAGTTTAAGAAAAACAAGAAAGTTAGATGTTTTCTTAAATGAAACTAGTAATAAGTGGTTATAAGCTGTTGTCCCAAAGGTTAGTAAGATGAAGGAAATTACTAATCTAAGGATAAAAATAAACCTGAAAAATAGTTCCTATTCTGGAAGCCAAACATTTGAACGTTGAAACCCTACTATATGCACGTACATACATCTTGAAACTCGGGATAGTAGAGGATACCTTGAAATACTCTTGTCCAGAAGCCAAAGTATGAAGAAAATAAAAGTGGAGAATAGAAGATAAAATGGTGAAAAGAAAAATGAACACTGGTTTTGTTATCACCGAGGCATCAATAAAAAAAATATAGCAAGGGTGCTTTATCACCTTGTGCCTTAGACCAACTGGTTTGGGAGCCACTCCTAAGCCTTAGGTTTTGCAAGACGAGGAAAAACACCTAATTAGCAAGCACATGAGTAATCGATCGGCTAATACCTCAAGAAGTATTAACGGTCGCATGAAGAATGTGTGAGCAAATTCCATCTAAATATCTATTAAAAAGTATTGAGGTAGATGGACAAGAGTATGATTGCTTGAATTGAATTCTCTGAGTGTAGGGATGTCCAGTTCACACACGTAGGGGTATATGATCAATGCTTGGAAGAAAGGTAGGAATGAAAACTAAAGGCGATGTTTTATTGAGGGATGATGCGATTTCTAACATCTTTTCATGACTATTAAGATAGGGCTCATAGCAACTGAAAAGCTGGTAGAGTTGAAAACTCTTATTTTCAAGTTCTTTCTTCTAAAGTTCTTATCTTTATATAACTTTCACCATCTCTCTTTTATTATACGATTTTGTGGGTGTAATCCGCTGAAAACCCTCAGGAGACAACACCCCTTCTACTAGGGATATACCGCTGGCACCGAGTAAGGAAGACCGGAGGCAACTCTCCTTCTGTACTGACTCCGCCGATTCCAACGGCGGAAATTGATGCTGCTGTTCCAACTGGAAACAGCTTTGAACCACTTAGGAAGGTCTACAAGAACTCTCTGACCGCTGTGCTGAAAAGATCTCCTCCACCTATGGAGAGTGCTACAAAGGTGAAGCCGGAAAAGCCCCCTCAACGGCTGTCCTCTAAAATCTACAAGGTCTGGCGTCAAGTCCCAGACTCGGTAATTGATCAAGATTATCCCCGCCGACAGAAAAAGGTGAATGTTCAGCGGGAAGAGGACCGTCCTATCAATCCACAAAAGGTGATAGCTACTTGGGTGCCCACGGCAAGTGACCCACGGCCGACGTTCGTCAGTGAGCTGCTATCTGAAGAAAGGATGGCTGCGTTAAAAGACGTGCTTGTGCAGCATAGAGATTGCTTCGCATGGAACTATTCCGAAATGCCAAGATTAGACCCAGAGATTGCTGTCCATAAATTGGCGATATCCCCGGACGTTAAACCAATCAAACAAGCACTGAGAAGAATGCGGCTCGAGCTTAGGATGAGCATCAACGCCGAGGTCAAGAAGCTGATCGACTCCGGCTTCATCCAGGAAGTTCAATATCCTGACTAGATCGCCAATATCGTCCCGATAATGAAGAAAAATGGGACGGTGCACATATGTGTAGACTTTCGGGATCTCAATAAAGCCTGCCCAAAGGATGATTTCCCAGTGCCAGTCACCGAACTGATGATAGATAACACGTCCACTCATGAGGTTTTCTCCTTCATGGACGGCTCATCAGGATATAATCAGATAAAGATGCATCCCGAGGACCAGAAGCACACCACTTTCCGGACCCCTTTGGGTATATTCTGCTACAAGGTGATGCCCTTCGGTCTAAAGAACGGCGGTGCCACCTATCGAAGAGCCATGACAAAGATCTTCGAGGATCTCATACATGAAATCGTCGAATGCTATATCGGCGACCTCGTGGTGAAAAGCAAATCATACGAGGAGCATCTCGAGCACCTGAAGATCGTATTTCAACGCCTTCGACAATACAACTTGAAGATGAACCCTCTCAAGTGCGCATTCGGAGTTTCCTTGGGCAAATTCCTGGGATTCATCGTCCGACACCGAGGTATCGAGATAGATCCGTCAAAGATCAAGGCGATCATGGAAATGCCTCCGCCAAGGACTCTCAAACAGTTGCGGTCTCTCCAAGGGAAGCTTGCGTATATACGGCGATTCATAGCCAACCTTTCAGGCAAGTGCTGTCCTTACAGCCACCTAATGAAGAAGGGAACCCCGTTCGTCTGGGATTAGAAATGCCAAGGCACACTGGACGAAATCAAGCAGTATCAGCAGAATCCGCCGGTGCTGACTGCTCCAGTCAAGGGAAAACCCCTCATTCTTTATACAACCGCCCTCGAAGGTTCTTTGGGTGCATTATGGGCCCAGGAGAATGACCAAGGGAAGGAAAGAGCACTCTACTACTTAAGTCGAGTTCTGCTGGGGGCAGAAAGCAACTATTCCCCCATTGAAAAACACTGTCTGGCGTTGAACTTCGCGATAACAAAGCTTAGGCACTATGCATTGGCGCATGAGGTCCGTCTCATTTCGAAGGTGGACCCTCTTAAATACTTAATGTCAAAAGCCATATTGACGGGACGACTCGCTAAATGGGCTCTGCTCTTGATGGAGTTCTCGATAACCTATCAACCTCTCAAGGCAGTGAAAGGCCAGGCCATCGCCGACTTCCTCGCTGAGCATCCGATACCCGCCGATTCTCCTTTGAATTGCGATCTTCCAGACGAACATGCGTTTGATGCGATCGACGGTGGTGATACCCGATGGGAGCTTTATTTCGACGGAGCATCCTCCATGAAGAAGCGCAAGCAAAATACCCCTGTAATCAAATCAGGGGTAGGACTCATCTTTGTAACTCCACAAGGAGGGATAATGCGCTTTGCTTTCTCCCTAACAGAGCCGAGGATGAATAACGAAGCCGAATACGAAGCTTTGATAGCAGGCCTCGAGATCGCCATTGACATGGGAATTGAAAACCTCCTCATATACGGATATTCTCAACTGGTCGTTAGTCAAGTAAACGGCGACTACCAAACGTGCAAACCGGAGTTGGTGAAGTACGGTGAAAAGGTGCAACAACTGTTGACCCAAATTCCCTCTTATACTTTGAAAAGCATACCACGCACGGAAAATAACAAAGCGGACGCGTTAGCTAAGCTCGCTAAAGAACTGGCTGACGAGAACCTCGATGACGTCAGAATCGTGGTACAAAGCCGTCGAGTGCTCGCCCTAGCAGAAATATCTCCGGAATCATCCGAAGAAGAGGGAGCGACTGAGAAGACACCTTACAAATAAAAGAACGAGAAAAGGCTGAGGACTGGAGGGAAGTCTTCATAGACTACTTTAAGTCCCGTCGAATGCCCGAAGATGCGTCCACAAGACATCAGCTCATGAAACGAGCTCTGTCTTTCGCCTTCGTCAATGATACTTTGTACAAGAGGTCATCTGATTCTCTATGGCTGAGATGCTTAGGACCGGATGAAGCAGAAAGAGTCGTTCAGGAAGTTCATGACGGAATCTGTGGTTCTCACCAAGCGAGCCCGAAGATGAAGTTGAAGATCAAACGGATGGGCTACTACTGGCCCACGATGATTCAGGATTGCCTCGAATATGCGAAGCAATGCCACTCATGCCAAATCAATAGGGACTTCATCCACCAGCATCCAAATCCACTACATCCAACGGTGGCTAGCCGGCCGTTCAAAATGTGGGGAACTGACATAGTCGGCCCCATCGAACCAGCATCGTCCAGGGGACATCGTTTCATCTTGGCGACGACTGATTACTTCTCCAAATGGGCAGAAGCAGTACCGTTAAGAGAGGTGAAGACGGAGAATATCCTCCATTTCTTCAAGACGCACGTCATATATCGGTTTGGAACGCCGAGACGGATCATCTCCGATAACGGGCCAGCCTATAGAAGCCACAAGATCAGTCACTTCGCGCAACAACACAATATAGACTGGAGATATTCCTTGGTTTATAATCCGCGAGGTAATGGTCTAGCCGAGGCCTTCAACAAGACCCTGACGAAGATCATGAAAAAGACGGTGTCCCAAAATAAGAAAGACTGGCATGAGAGACTGCAAGAGGCTCTTTGGGCATATCGAACTACCTTCAAGACGGCCACGAACACAACGCCATATGCGTTGGTATTCGGTACGGAAGCAGTACTCCCTCTCGAGATAGAGCTACCCTCTCTGCGAGTGGCAGTCCACTATGAGCTGACGAACGAAGAAAACGCTCACCTTCGGCTTGAGGAGCTTGATGCCCTTGAATAAACACGGCTCATAGCGCAACAAAATCTGGAAGCTTATAAAGCAAAGATGACGAGCTCATATGAAAGATTGACCCGACCGAGGACATTCCGACAAGGCGAACTCGTGCTAGTAGTCAAAAGGCCTATGATCCCCAATCGCGCCAAGCGGGGAAAATTCGAGCCAAACTATGAAGGCCTGTACATCATAGATAAGGTCTACCAGGGTGGGGCCTATCTACTCATGGACATGCACGGTGAAAGGCCTTACAGGCCAATAAATGGTCGATTCCTAAAGAAATACTACGCTTAATGAGCCACAGCCCAGGTCAATGATAGATGACGACGACTATGTCCGCTCGCTATCTTCGTAAGCTCAAGCTTTATAAGCAGTAGCCAGCCTTCTCCATGACGGACCGAAACATCCTTAAACTAACAACGGACCGAAACGTCCTTAAACTAACAACAGGACCGAAACGTCCTTAAACTAATACCGCAGCATCCGTAGGCTGACGAGATAAAAAAAAAGGAAGAAAAATATAATAAATAAAAACGGTATGTCCATAAGCAAAAAGGGCGCGGATGAAAACCCGAAAGGGCTCCGTGAGTAAAAACAGCAAGGCTACCGGCGAGTGTTCGTGAAAACCCGAAAGGGCGCGACCTCGTAAAAAAAAGAAGAAAATAAAAAGATAAATAAAAACGGTATGTCCATAAGCAAAACGAGCACGGATGAAAACCCGAAAGGGCTCCGTGAGTAAAAACAGCAGGACTACCGGCGAGTGTTTGTGAAAACCCGAAAGAGCGCAACCTCGTTAAAAGACACTTATAGGGTCCTCTCGACCTTGTAAGGAGAAACCACCCACGTGAGATCCTTACGACTCACAAGGGAGCAACACACTTAGGGATCCCCACGATTCCTAAGGAGAAAATACACTTGCGAGATCCTCACGACTCGTAAGGAGAACTTTCTTATGAGACCCTCACGGCTCATAAGATTTGAAAGTCTTAAGTTACAGAGACATAAACCTGTGCTTAAGCAACCCCCACAACCTCCGATATTGCCCTACAAGTGGTCCAATACTGGCCCTTGTATACAATCCGCGGGCGTGAATAAACATTTCCCTAACTAAGTCCCATCCGAGACTAGGGATATGTTCGCATGGTGAATAACCCTTGTAAATCCTCCCGATTTATGAGGAGAAAACCCTCCTGTAGGATCCTTACGACTTACAGAGGAACAAACACTTAGGAATCCTCACGATTCCAAAGGAGAAAATACACCTACAAGATCCTCACGACTTGTAGGGAGAAATACCTTTGTGAGACCCTTACGGCTCATGAAGTCAAAAGCCTTAGTCGACAGGACCTTAACCCTGTTCGCTAAGCCACCCTTGTTCAACATCGACAGAGACAGATGATGATTCACTCCTGGCAATATCCCAGTTGTAGCGGTGCTGATGTCGAAATCGGTGTCTAATTTCAGATTTACGGCAAAAAGCCAGTAGGCCGCACATGCATACGAAATAGCCGAAATGATGGGGCAACTTGCAATAAAAAGCAGCAAGTAAAAACGTATGCACGTAAAATAGCCGAAATGATTGGGCAACTCGCAATAAAAGCAGCGAGTAAAAATAAAATAAACAGTCGAAATGATTGGGATACTCGCAATAAAAAGCAGCGAGTAAAAATAAAATAAACAGCCGAAATGATTGGGCAACTCGCAATAAAAAGCAGCGAGTAAAAATAAAATAAACAGCCGAAATGATTGGTCAACTCGCAATAAAAAGCAGCGAGTAAAAATAAAATAAACAGCCGAAATGATTGGGCACCGCGAAAAATAGCCGAAATGATAGGGCAATCACGACCTTCGCGATATAAAAGCTGAAATGATAGAGCATCGCGGAAATAAAACAAAAAAAATGATGATAAAACTTTGGCCCTACAGTTGAGATCACAGCGATCCCTGTATACAATCCAAGGGCGCAAACGAAGAAGGAACCATACTTTCCCAACAGGCTCCGCCAGAAAACAAAGCCAAATCTCGACGGTTCATCCCAACCCCGAAGAAACCAGCGTCTTCGGCAAAATCCTTCGACTCGAGGAAACAAGTGTCCTTGACGAAGAAAATCCTGATTCGCATCGACTCGCTGAGAAACCAATGTCTCCGCGGGAAATTCTCGATTCGTTTCAACACCAGGGAAACAAATAATCCTTGGCAAATACCTCAATTCAGGGAAACCAGCGTCCTTGATGAGAGCCTCCTGATTCGCGTCGACTAGCAGAGAAACCAGTGTCTCCGCGGGAAATTCTCGATTCGTTTCAACACCAGGGAAACAAATAATCCTTGGCAAATACCTCAACTCAGGGAAACCAGCATCCTTGATGAGAGCCTCCTGATTCGCGTCGAATCGCAGAGAAACCAGTGTCTCTGTAGGAAATTCTCGATTCGTTTCAACACCAGGGAAACAAATAATCCTTAGCAAATACCTCAACTCAGGGAAACCAGCATCCTTGATGAGAGCCTCCTGATTCGCGTCGACTCGCAGAGAAACCAGTGTCTCCGCGGAAAATTCTCGATTCGTTTCAACACCAGGGAAACAAATAATCCTTGGCAAATACCTCAACTAAGGGAAACCAGCGTCCTTGATGAGAGCCTCCTGATTCGCGTCGACTCGCAGAGAAACCAGTGTCTCCGTGGGAAATTCTCGATTCGTTTCAACACCAGGGAAACAAATAATCCTTGGCAAATATCTCAACTCAGGGAAACCAGCATCCTTGATGAGAGCCTCCTGATTCGCGTCGACTCGCAGAGAAACCAGTGTCTCCACAGGAAATTCTCGATTCGTTTCAACACCAGGGAAACAAATAATCCTTGGCAAATACCTCAATTCAGGGAAACTAGCATCCTTGATGAGAGCCCCCTGATTCGCATCGGCTCGCAGAGAAACCAGTGTCTCCGTGGGAAATTCTCGATTCGTTTCAACACCAAGGAAACAAATAATCCTTGGCAAATACCTCAACTCAAGGAAACCAGCATCCTTGATGAGAGCCTCCTGATTCGCGTCGACTCGCAGAGAAACCAGTGTCTCCGCGGGAAATTCTCGATTTGTTTCAACACCAGGGAAACAAATAATCCTTGGCAAATACCTCAACTCAGGGAAACCAGCGTCCTTGATGAGAGCCTCCTGATTTGCGTCGACTCGCAGAGAAACCAGTGTCTCCGTGGGAAATTCTCGATTCGTTTCAGCACCAGGGAAACAAATAATCCTTGGCTAATACCTCAACTCAGGGAAACCAGCGTCCTTGATGAGAGCCTCCTGATTTGCGTCGACTCGCAGAGAAACCAGTGTCTCCGCGGGAAATTCTCGATTCGTTTCAATACCAGGGAAACAAATAATCCTTGGCAAATACCTCAACTCAGGGAAACCAGCGTCCTTGATGAGAGCTTCCTGATTCGCATCGACTCGCAGAGAAACCAGTGTCTCCGTGGGAAATTCTCGATTCATTTCAACACCAGGGAAACAAATAATCCTTGGCAACTACCTCAACTCAGGGAAACTAGCGTCCTTGATGAGAGCCTCCTGATTCGCGTCGACTCGCAGAGAAACCAGTGTCTCCACGGGAAATTCTCAATTCGTTTCAACACCAAGGAAACAAATAATCCTTGGCAAATACCTCAATTCAGGGAAATTAGCGTCCTTGATGAAAGCCCCCTGATTCGCATCGGCTCGCAGAGAAACCAGTGTCTCCGCGGGAAATTCCCGATTCGTCTCAACTTGCAAGATGAAGCCTCAGGCAGCAGGAATTAAAAAAAAACTTGCTTCCTGAACAATGAGACCCTGCAAGTCGATCTAAAACGGTCTCTTGCATACTATTCACGGGTCTCACTCTCCAAAGTCGAGTTTCGACAAGGAGGGAAACAACCGCTTACGGGTCCTCTCGACTCGTAAGAGGGAAAAAATCTCTTATAGGATCCTTACGACTTATAAGAGAAAACACACTTAGGAATCCTCACGATTCCTAAGGAGAAAACCCACCTACGAGATCCTCTCGATCCGTAGGGAGAAAAGTCTCTATGAGACCCTCACGGCTCATAGAGTTGAAAAGTCTTAGGCGGCAGATCCGAACCTACGACCTAAGCCATCGATATCTCTTAAAAAAAAACTAAGTTAGCTGCCAATTATGTTTATCAAGTCAACATGCTGATAATAAGAGAAAGGGAGAAAGCGAAAGAGCATACAAGATATTGCAGAGAAAAAAATGTGTATCTTTATTCATTAACTCAAAGAAGTACAAGGTAAATAGTATAAAAGAATAAAGAATGGATACATGTTATTCGGAAAAAAAAAATTTACAAGTATATGGATACAAGGAGAACTACTGGGAAGGAAGCATCTTGCATGGCTTTAGCAATTGTTCGCGCACTTCCTTCCACGCCTTTTCCTGATCTGCCACCACCGCCAGTTCTGCCTCCACCTGAGCCCTTTGCTGCAAGAGAGATGCAAGCTGCTCCCCAACGGCCTGCTGAGTGGCTTCGCGGCCTTAGGCGTTACGCTCAGCAGCGTCAAGTTTCTGCTTCAAGTTGAGCCCATTTGAGATACGCTCCAGAAGGCCCTCGAAGACAGCCTTTACCTCAACAGCGTTCGCCTCAACTTCAGCACGTAGGCGAGCAGTTTCGCTTGAATACTCCTGACACTCCTTCAGCCTTAAAACTGCTTTTTGTTCCAAATGGTGGAAATGAGAAGTGCTTTGCTCGAGCCATGCTGCCCGTTGAGTACTCACGACCAAGAACCTCCGTCTCGGAAACAAGTCAGCCAACGACCTCTGTCTCAGAAACAAGTCATCCAATGACCTCCGTCTTGGAACCAAGTCAACCAACGACCTCCGTCTCGGAAACAAGTCAGCCAATGACCTCCGTCTCGGAAACAAGTCAGCCAATGACCTCCGTCGCGGAAACAAATCAGCCTTCGACCTCCCCGTCGAAGCAATACTTCGACTCGGAAATAAGTCAACTCACCAACCACTTACGAGTCCTCTCGACTTGTAAGGGAGAAAATTCTCTTATAAGATCCTTACGCCTTATAAGAGAAAATGCACTTAGGAATCCTTACAATTCCTAAGAAGAAAATACACCTACGAGATCCTCTCGATCCGTAGGGAGAAAAGTCTTTATGAGACCCTCACGGCTCATAATGTTGAAAAGTCATAGGTGGCAGATCCTACCCCTGTCTTCTAAGCCATTACTTCCCTACTCATGAGCATATAAACTATTTCACACCAGAGTAAAACATAAAGAAATAGAAGCGTGTGGCTCATGGAATTGAGAGTTTGGAACTATAACTTTTAAGAGTCGAGATTTGAGTCAATGATTAATGACGACGCCTGTGTCCGCTCGTTATCTTTTCAGATCAAGATTCTGAAAGTTATATACCAACCCGAAACTGGTCATACGCTATGCATTACTCTGCACTACTTCACCCACATATATACTTACGTGGGCAAAGTAGTGGGGGGCATTTGTTCCCGCCAAAAATTTCTGCGCTAAAGAGTCCAAAGTATCAAATGGCAGCGATACGCTTAAGAAAATGCGAACCAGTATTTTTCGAGCTGTATTTTGACAAACTTCGGAATGAGGAACAGCTAAATTCTGATGGTATTGAAAGCATCTTGAAAATACCTTCGATTTGATATATTATGGGGCTCATAATTCATCCGGGATTAAAAGTTATGAGCAAATGTGTTATGCACATGTGATCTAAGGAAGAAGATGCGAACCAGTATTTTCCGAACTGTATTTTGACAAACTCCGGAACGAGAAATGGCTAAATTCTGATGATATTGAAAGCATCTCGAAAAGACCTTCGATTTGATATATTATGGGCCTCATAATTCATCCGAGATCAAAAGTTATGAGCAAATATGTTATGCACGTGTAATCTAAAGTAATGCTCTAGTACATGGGGAATGCATTTTTTAGTCCCACATCGGGAAAAGGAGAGATGGTTTCTCTACCACTCCCATATAAATAAGAGGGGATACCTCTTAGAAAGGGAGAGTGAAATCCTCAAAGGATTCAATACTCAAAAGAGCTTAGTTCTCCAAAGGAGCTTAGTTCTCCAAGATAGGAGCATGCTCCTCCATAATGCGTATATGCGCAAGCGCCATGTGCGCTACGTGCAACGCACGTGTGCCCGCCATGCGGCACCACGTGCAACGCACGTGCGCACCACATGAGAACATTTAATAATATTAAAAGGAGCTTGTTCTCCATATATAGAAGCTCTGCTTCTCCTCATAATGCGCATGTGCGCTACGTGCAACGCACGTGTGCTCGCCACGCGCGCACCACGTGCAATGCACGTGCGCACCACATGAGAACATTTAATAATATTAAAAGGAGCTTGTTCTCCATATATAGAAGCTCTGCTTCTCCTCATAATGTGCATGTGCGCTACGTGCAAATATGAGCGCCCCAACACGTGCGACGCACGTGCGCCCAACACGTGCGACGCACGTGCGCCCAACACGTGCGACGCACGTGCGCGAACGCAAAGAAGCCTTTTTCAGCAGCGGGAAGCTTAAGCTCCAGCCTGTTCTTCCCCATAATGATTGAGACATGGTTCGAAGGGTACATCCCTCCACACCTTCGATATATGGCACTGTAATCTCTCAGTGTCGTCGGAGAGGTGGTGGGTCCCAACGACCAATGATCCTTCTTTCTAAAATAAAAAAAAGAGAAGAAGAGAGAA